>APFE031279084.1:83125-140957 GCA_000404065.3 Pinus taeda
TTCAAAATTACAAAGTACAACAAAGCTCTCCAAAGCTTTCAAAATCCATCAAGGAAGAACTACAAACTCCAAGCTAAAGAACTAAAAACTAACAAGCTAGATGATACTAATAAGCTAAGCTAACAAATGAAGGAGAGAGATCTCCTACTTATACAAAAAAATGAGAAGCCATCTCATTAATGAGAGTCCATGAATCTCTCCTTCTACCTCTAGAGTCCTAATCAAAATAGGAACTGATAAGACACATGTCTTTTTAGAGTTACAATACAATTAGGAGATATGACACATATCCTCATGATCCCATGATTCTTTCCACTCAAATTCGAATTTGGCCTTAGAGTGCCACATAAAGGTCTTCTAGAAGCCTCCTTTCAACCTGCACATGTCAACAATCTCAACCCATTGGTTAGGTATAAGCCTATGCACATTATTTCCTAATTTTTAACCACAAATTCACTTAAAAGGCTTAGAATTAATAAAGATTGGAAAAACATAAATGTGGCCCAATGATAATGAAAGTGGGATGAATGTGGTGACATAGTAGTGAAATGGAGGTGATATAATGGACATAATAGTGAAAGTGTAATGGAAATCAATGAAATTTTCAAGACTCAACAGTATCCTAAAGATCACTGCCTCGACCTCCTGCAATGCTTCATCAATACATTCAAACCCATCTTCAAAGTTGAACGTCATCAAAAATCCTTGGTGCAAAACATCTCATTCTTCAATGCCATGGCAAGGCTCTATCACCAAGTACCAATTCATTGGTATAACATCCAAGGTATAACAAAATAGACGTACCCACTCTAGCTGAGGCTCCACTCCATACACTTCAGTCCATTTGGCCAAATGGTCAAGTGGGTCATTCCCCCCATCATATTTTTCTGTTAGCCGCTATTTGGGAGTGACCAAACTGAACTCTCATCATTTTTCTATACACACGCCAATCATCAAAACTGTCCTTGTGCATTCCCTACCATCTCACAGGCGTAGTGCGCAGTACCTAGTCCAAGTCCTGGAAGCGGTGCTTCTTTGGCACTTTCCTCTTGAATGCATCCAAAAAGTTATCAACATTAGTTAAACCATCATAATAAGGAAGATTTCTTACCTCTGATGATACACAACACAATGATTGGTCGTCATGTTACAGTGCAACATAGATACTTCATGCAGTCGATTCTTCCAATGATCCAACTCTTCATATAAATCTGATGTGTAGGAACTTTCATGGTTCCATGCAATATGCCCATCTACTGTCGGATTCACCCAATCCTGATCTCATGTGGTTATCTTGTAAATCTGGTCCAAATCGTCATCACTTTCATAATCGTGGATTGGTTCAGTGTAGTGTAGTCTTTCTATGGGGTCCAGGGTCACCACTACGCGAAGTGATTTCTTCTCAAATATCATCTTCCACTTCTTCAAATCGATTACCCCATTCATGTCATTGGCCCAATCAATCCCAAGGAGTGTGGGGTATGGATTATTGTCATCCACAATCTTTATTACTTCAAAATCAACTAGAGCGCTCGCACCCTCAATATCAACCATTACTCCCTGCAATCTTCCCATGGGGATGATTTTCTGTTGATTCGTCATCCTTAACTAAATCAAAGACCATTGTAGTGCAAGTATCCCCATTCTCTCCCATGTCTGCTTAGCGAAACATTCACATCCGACCCCAAATATAGAATAACTTGATCCATCTCATATTCTCCTATCTGTGTAGTGAGCCTCATATCATGACCCATTCTCACCTTATTCCTGCCAATATTCTTGACTACGTGTGCTCTGTCACTAGCGTTTTCCTTCCCAGTGCACCTATTTATCAACAAATGTAATCCCTTCATAGCCTTGCTATCATGAAACAACTTCATACAGGTTTGTAAGAGTGTTGTAATTATGGATGGGTCCATTTCTTCAGCCAGCTTCTCCTAACTTCCTAAGGTAGAGGCCTCAGCGAAGCTTTTCTTCACTTTCATAAATGTTTCTCTTGCGCATTCTAGATCAAACCAGGTCCCTTTTTCTGGCGCTTTGCGAACCCACTCACCTTCTTCAGGCTTCTTCCCCTTATCTTCACCAGTTGTCGCTCCACTCCATAGCACAATATTTACCTTAGGATCTTCCTCACAAGGCCTAGCCCTCATTATTTGTAGGTTCTTAGTCGGCTGCTGAGGTTGCGCCCCCTTTTCACATATCTTAGCTAAGAATATAGGGAAATCCTCCGTTGTGTGGTCAAACTGAGTACAATAAGGACATGACAGATGTGTTCGATTCGGGCAGTCCCATGTGTAGTGTCCTGGTCCCCCACAATTGTAATAAATGACCTTCCCTCGACCTCTACTAGGTTCTCCTCCACCTCAGCCTCATCCGCACCCCTGATACTTGCCTCACGCTCCCCCAGCACCTTGGTCTGGAGGCTGGGTTTCTGCCTGCACCCTATATTTAGGTGTTCTATCCATCATTAATTTGTAGCTACGACAATTGTGTTCATCATGACCCACCAATTGATAGAAGTTGTAGAAGATTTGTTGCAGTGTATGTATGAATTTTTGCAGCAAATGGCAATTGTCTATTGCATGTTTTCTAGCTACCTAACAGATATCACATCATAGTGTGGGCTCGGTCCTTGGTCATACTGGAGCTTTCGGCCTCAGAGGCATTGGCCCCCCTGCTGCAGCATAATTTGTGAAAACTGGACAGTGATCTTTGTCATGCCCCTAGCTTTTGCACTTCAGGCAACCCACTTCCTCATGTACCTCAGGCCGAGTTGTTCTATCTTTCTTCAGACTCTGCATTTCTAGGCAAAGGTTTTGCAACTACACATGAATCTATTGAACCCCCAGATTAGAATCTTGGATCGGTGTCTCATGCAATCTCATCACAACTTCCAGGGCTTCCACTTGGGTCACAATCTTTTGTTGTGGTAGCTCAACCCTTAGATGAGGTAGGAGTGAAGCCACAAACCATTCATGGTGCTACCCATAAGTCAAATTCATGTTAGCTTCACCGATTGTACACTTCAATCTCTAATCCAAATCCCATGGTGTCTCACCAAGATTCATCATGAGCTCTTTGAATCCCACAATTGATTGCACTTCAGACTTAGATCTACTGAATTCCTTATTCAGGGCAGTCTGGATATCTACCAATGTGAACGTCGAGTTATCAGTGCATTACTTAATGCACCACGTTAGCGTGCGATCTGGAAAAGCACTAACCAATGTTTCTTTCTTCATTTGATCATCTGTGATACCCTGAGCTTCCCATACATCCCTCGCGACGAATTAAAACTAGTTAGGATATTCATTTCCCACGTCCTTGAACATATATAGCTTTACTAAGTTCACCATATTGAACGGTGGCGGAGGTGGCACTGGTGTAGGCGACAGTGTATGCGGTGGAGGTGAAGATGGAGGCGGTGTGGGTGAATGAGGTATTCACAGGAACCCTTTCTTTATCAACTGAATAGTGCTCTACGAAGATGCATGTGTTGCTTCCTCATCGTCACTCAAACGAGGTTCAATTAGCGAGCTATATTCAAGGCCTGTTTTCCCCTTGTTCATGAATTTCCTTCCACTTTGCGTAGCCCCAAACATCAATGTAGCTGCATAACCCGCTTTTCACACAAGAGCATCTTAATCTAGGTATTCAATGATTTTAAATACTTACCTCACGGCCCCTTGAAGAAGCAGTGCTCTGCTCTGCTATAGTTGATCGAGGTATCAATCACAAACTCTATCATGAACCCTCCTATGATACGATCAAGCCAATGATCGACAGCGCACACGATCTTATCTTCAGAGGCTTCTAATCTCAACCCTAACTCTAAGGTCCAAACTATTAGACCATCAAGCCTCCACCTTCCTTGGTCGTCTACCAATTTCCCAATTGAATCGTATAATTCGATTAGGAAGGAACAGAAGAAGATCTCATGTATCTTTGTGTATAGGTGTATATCCAACCACTATTCTTTCGTCAATCACGGGTTCTTGTTCTCTCATTGCAAATTCGTGGATCTTTCTATCCAACTAGTCTTTGATTTCCTTCTTGGTTGGATTCCAGTGATGTGACATCACACATCTCGTTATGCAGATCCAGTCCCGGCAATGGAACTATTTGTTGGCTTGATGGGCCTTGACCCAGGTTTAGTGTTAATTAGAAAACAAAATCCCTACACTACTGGCCCTTTCAGCATCAATCTGCAGAGTGTAGACTGAAGTCTCATCCGAAGTTGTATGGGGGGATGCAAGAACCAAGTTTCCGCACCATGAGATAGTTGTGATGTCATTTTATACCCTAATCCTTCCTTCACACAGACCAATAAGCCTTGTAGGGCTTATCAATTCACTTCCCTTATTCAGCTTCGAGACCTTCATGAAGGTTTGCGATCGTCCTTCGCGGACCCTAAATAGGAAACTCGGATGCTTACATGCCTCTATAATTACTCTTACTTCTGTGTCTACCAAAATTAGCATAATTATTGGTTAACTTCAACATGCATTATGATTATCTTCACATAAACAAATATTCTTGCTTGGATTCATATGACAAAGTAAAACACATAGATTCATGCATTAACACAACATTAAATCATAAACCCAGTATTCAGCACAACATAACCACATACATTCATAACAAAAGTAAAATAGCTCATACACAAATAACTCCAGAATAATTTTCTTTATTGATGGCCTAGATCTTCAGTACATATTCTAACTTCCCTACTCACACAACTATAGGGGTCTGCACACTCAGATGTGGACTTCTATGCTAGGCCTCTACTCAGCTGCAGAGCGTCTTCCTCTATTAATACTCTTGCTCTTAGCTCTCACAGACCCATTACATCAACTAATTTCCCAAAACTTACTCAGAACTGAACTACCTTAGACTCTTCTTTATACATTCCATGGTCCGTGGACCAAGGGTGGATCTCATCAAGTTGACACAAGCTACCTAACTAGGGGCGGAAACCCTTTTTGATTGTATACATCTTTGCACTACGTGACCAAAAAATGCAGAGACTTTACATTCTTTAGAGTAAACTTGGGCCTTTAGCCCCAAAAACTAGGCTTTTAACCCCAAAATTTACTCTAGGGAACCCGTTCCCAACACCTCTCTGTTTGTTCACCTATCTGCAGATGAAAATCTATATTGAAGGCCAACTCTGTACCCAGACCTCCAAGAAACTCTTTTTGGAACCTAGAAGTGAATTTGGAATCTCTGTCTGATACAGTCTTCTTTGGTAGACCATGCAACCTCACTATATCTCTGATATCTAGATAGGTAGACTTCAATCGAATGACATGTAGTAACTTTATCAACCTGTCCACCACGACCTTGATAGAATCATGTTGTCTAGATTTCCTTGAAAAACTTGTAATGAAATCCATGGAAATGACATCTCATTTCCACTCTGAAATCAGAATCCTTTGTAGTAATCCATGTGGATACTTACACTCTACTTTCACATGTTGAAAATCCAAGCACCTAGCCACAAACACTTCCACTTCCTTCTTCAAATTCGGAAAATAATAGAATTATTCATCAATGTCAATGCCTTCTGATATCCTGGGTGACCTGAATATGGTTTAACATGAAATTACCTCAAGATAATCTTATTGAACTCAATGTTCTTTGACAGATAGATCCTCTCCCTAAATCTGACCAAATAATTTGTTGTGAGATGATATTCCGCATCCTCATCACCTGTACCCTATTGTAACCTATCCATAAGCTCCCTATACCTATCATCTTGTTTTCCTACCTACAAGATCCAATCCTGTAAATCTGTCCCATAGAATCTCATAGATGATATGTGATTATTCAAAGCATGGATGATCACTACCAACTCAAGATCATGTGTAACATAATTCTTCTTGTGCTCATTCAATTTCCTTGATTCATAACATAGCACCTATCCCTCTTGCACCAAGACCCCACCAAGGCCTTTATTGCAAGCATTTGTACACACCAGAAACTCTTTATCCAGATCTATAATCTTTAAAACTAGAGCATTGGTCAACAATTGCTTCAAATGATCAAAACTGGCTACACATTACTCTGACCATTCAAATTTATTACCTTTCCTCTACAATGATGTAATGGGATAGGAAATCAGGGAGAAGTTCCTGATGAACCTCCTATAATAACTGCTAACCCCATGAATGATCTTACCTCATCCACATTTCTAGGAGCTTCCCATTCCATGATAGCTTTTATCTTTTCCAAATCCACTACTATGCCTTCCTTGGAAACATCATGCCCCAAGTAATGTACCTTTGCCTGAAAGAAACTACATTTCATAAGCTTAGCATAAAACCGATGCTCTCTTATCAATCTCAGTACTACTGCTAAGTGTTCGACATGCTCTTCCTCATTCTTGGAATATATCAATATATCATCATTAATGAATACAATAAAAAACTTGTCCAAATAAGGAAACAATGCACTATTCATCAAGAATATAAAATAAGTTAGAGCATTAGTTGAACCAAATGGAACTACAACAAACTCATGCTGCCCATACCTAGTCTAGAAGGTAGTCTTGTAGATGTCCTCATATTTAATGTGTACTTGATGATATACGGATCTTAAGTCAATCTTCGAGAACAGTGCCACTCCCTTCATCTGGTCAAATAAGTCATCAACCCTCCGCAACAAATACCTATTCTTCATGGTCACATTGTTCACCTACCTATAATTGATGCACAATCTTGGAGTACCATCCTTCATCTTCACAAACAACACCAATGCACCCCAAGGTGACACACTTGGCCTAATGTATCCCTTGTCAAGAATTTCATTCAGATACAACTTCAATTCCACTAAATCTAGTGTACACATCCTATATGGTGCCTTTGATGTTGGCGCTTCCCCTAGTACCAACTCAATAGAAAATTTCACTTCTCTATGAGAAGAAAATTCTGGAATAAATGCGGGAAATACATCTCGAAACTACTGTAGAATTGGGTACATACTAAAAATTTCTGCATGCTCAAGATCCTTACCTTTATCACTGGAAATATTTACTGCAAATAGCACACACCCTTTCCTGTGACTATGCTTTTCCTGCATAGTTGTAACCATTCTCACTGACGTTGCCTTCTTCTTACCCTGCAAGATTTTATGTTCCCCATTTCCATCCAAGCAATCAGTGGACTTGTCATAATAATCCACTTTGGCCCTGTGAAGATAGAGCCAATCCATTCCTAAAATCATACTTTATGATCCCAATGGAAGCATATTCAGATGCGTTGAAATATGCATACCTTTCAACTCAAACGCACAAACTCTTACCCGATGATGAACTCTTTTCTTAGTACCTATGGCCAACTCCACTAACCAAGACTCTGCATGCACTTCTTTGTTCAAACCAAACTTATCCACCAGGCCAAGATTAACATAACTATAATTAGGTCTAGGGTTAATCAAAATAGAAGCAACTTGATTACAAAGCTTACCATCCATATTGATAATAGATGACTAGTGATTTGCTTGCCTGTTATCTAATGTTGCATAGATTTGTGGAATAATCTGTCAAACATCCCCCCCTATCTATGCTTCTTGTGCATTGTATATCTTAGGCCTACCACCCTTATGTTGTGGAAAATCTCTCCTAAGGTTCTCTCCACCACAAGTCCAACACTATAAAGGTTTCCTATCATCACCCTTGTTCTACACCTCAGGCTAAAATCCCTATCCTCTATCAGGTGCATTAAACACCTTAGGTGGTCCTGCATTCTCTTTATTACCTGTGTCCTGAGGTCTTGTTCGCTTTTTATTCCATTTCCCTTTATCCTTATCATTACCTTTCTAATCTTGTTTAGTCTCAAATATTCACTTTGATTTCTTAGAACAATGATTTAGCTTCCCGATTTCTTCCTCCAATGTTCTAGGCTCATCAAACTCAATCCTATCCTTGAATGCTACTGACATCCCACTAATGAATCTCTAAATATTCACTTTCTCCTCCTTAAGATAAGGAACATACCTCATTAGCTCCAATAATATGCTAGTATACTCCTCATCGATCATGGATCCCATATTCAGCTAATATAATTTTTTTTCCCTATCATCGTAGTATCTCTCTAATAGATACTTCTTCCTTAAAAGTCTCTCAAAGTCACTCCAATTCAAATCCCCTTCTTAAATTCCCCTAACATTCTTTACATATTCATACCAAATTTATGCTTTACCTTTAACATTGAAAGTCACTATCATGGCCTTCATGTTCTCTGAGTAATCATGTAATCTAAAGAACTTATTCATCACAGGAAACCATGCTTCTACATCCTGTGAATTCTTTTTTTCTCCATCAAATGTAGGTGGATTTGCTTTCTTGAACTCATTTAGAAAATATTCCCTATCACTCCTCCTATATGGATGATAGTGATGATGACCATGATACCTGTCTGAACCAAAACTAAAGTAAAGCCCGCGTCCACTACCTCATCTATCAGGTGTATATGGGAACCTTCCATCTCTCATTGTGTCATCTATATCCAACATGTTCCCACCATGTGACCTACTACCATATGCTGCATTAGTCTTATCCTCTTGTCCATGACTGATTCTAAGAAGTCCTTGTCTCTAAAAGTCTGAAAAGATACGAAGGATAATTGCATTAACCTCTGCTTGTTTCTTTTGTTCCTGAATTATTCTACAGTTATCTACTTTGAAACTCCTTATTTCTGTTTTCAAACTTATCAAATTGTATGCTATGTCAGGACAATTCCCATCACCATGTTTCTCATCTGATTGGTAGGGAGAGTCTCATGAACTATATTCTACCATCTTGCTAGTCCTCTTTAATATTCTCTTCCTGCAATATATCATGTCATTTAAACCAAAAAATAAACACAACCAACATACCTCACTATAATTTATGGGAGGATGTATCATCTGCAAGACCAACCATATTAGAACACATGTATAATCATAATCATCATATTATGTCGACATCATCTCAACCATTATCCTAGTTACCATGCATACATAACAAGCACATAGACCATAAACATAATAAACGTATATGTAACTGACATGTACGGATGACAACAAATTCATCCAAAGAGAAAGGGAAACTAGACATCACCCAAGGAGAACATAACCATGCTTTTATATCACTATGTAACACCCTCCTCCCACATTTACCCAAGCTAACTAAAAAATGGGGTAAACATGTGACAAAGAGTTACTATGATATGATTCAACTACCCATGTATAGTTAATGATATAGAACCAACAAGACAAGACCAATCTGAACTTCCTCCTGAGCTATTGAACCTTCAGGAAACAACCACCCCTTCCAAGTGCCCAACCCCTGAGACATCTTGATGTTTTGTTGAAATAGACCCCTAGTCATTCCCATGAAAAGGATTCCATGTGACCGAGAACCTATATTTTCTCCCACAGCAAGGAATCCATGCAACTATTCCCTTTCTCAGGATTTTTTGTGTCAGTGACCCTGAATTCTGAGCCACTTTTTAAGGGCTACAACTCAAGCCTCTACCCAAAACTTCATGAAACTTCCATAATTTATTAATAACATTAAAACAAGGCTACTAATGAAAAAAATTGAACAAGGACTTGACCTGACCCTTACCATCCACGACATGCATTTCATCAAACATATCATAAACATGAAATCTACAGGTCATAACAATAGATCTGAGCATAGGGGCCTCATACTCTTATGAGAATTATCAAGGACGATTGATGTATCCTCTCAATAACTACATTGTTATCTATTAGGTCATTCATTAATTAACATTTCATCTACCAAAACATGATCAAAACCATACATCAAGTGTATCATAAAACGTGCTTATAACCAACAAATAGCTAGAGATATATCAATGATGAAACAAAAACTAAAGCCACATAATGACAAGCACATTTACTTATGAGATACAAAGGAAAAGGAGCTTATATTAATATATGAAAATACAACCAAGTCAGGGAATTCCATGTACCACCAGACCATAGATTGGGCCAAACCAAATCTCTCTTTCATCCAATCATCCTCGTGCCATATTACAAGCATGAATGTGGTATCTCAAGGAATAACCAAACCAAGCCTTTTAGAGGCCAAACCAACGCAAACCTAAACCATTGATTCCACCTCATGAACAAGCATCACTAACGATCACCATATTGATCTCTACCTAATATGTCTATTGCTCTAGAGAATTTGTTACAACCAAGGCTTCTAGGACTAGTAACTCAAACCACAACTATTGTCAGGCTCCAGAGTGTTTGTCCAACCACGGCTTCCAGGACTAGTAACTCAACCCACCAAGGGCTTCATAGCATTTTTCCAACCAATGCTTCTAGGACTAGTAAATCAACCCAATTTGTTATGGGGATTCTAGAGTGTTTGTCCAACCAAGGCTTCAAGGTCTAATAGCTCATCCCATAGCCATAAGGAACATGAACACCAACCAGAAAACAAAAAAAAAATTACACAGCACCATAGCTATCTAGGAAATGGAAAGGCTAGGCAAAACCATTTCCAATCTAGGAAATCCTCCATGCCAATGATAGATCATAACCAAGGAACCACATGCATGTGCCATGCATGCCAAAACTAACAAAGAAATCATACATGAAATATGGTAACTAAAAAGGAATCCAGTTGTAGTTCTTCATCCTAATGTTCCCTTGCACTTTCATGATTTTCCTTTTCCTTATTACTCCAAATCCAAAGTATGTGACACTCCTACAAAAGTGCTCCAAGAAAACTCTAAGTGTCCAAGAGTATGAGATATAGCAATAATAGAAGAGAAAGCTCCAAGCTAAAAATGGCAAAAGCTTCCACTCACAAAATGCTATGAATTGAACCTTAGAAGAATTTTTATTATCGAGGCCTCTATTTTCTTCATTTTGCATTATTTTCCTTCAATTTCCTCCTCACATGTGACCTGTGATCTTTCACATTCCTTTTCTCCTATTTTCCATTATTTTGATAAATAAAATTCCAACTAATGCCTCATGCATTTCCAAAGCCTTTTCCATTTCCTTTACCAATTTACATAGCCAGTTATTAGTCACAAATGATACCCATAACTATGTTTTTTTTCCCAACATTTAGCTTTGAATACATGTCCCATGACCTTGGTTATTATTTTTCCTTTATTAACTTATTGCATGGATTTTTGACCAGGGCTATTACAATTGGAGCTCCAGAATTTGTTCAATAACTTCATAATATCTTGTTCATTTATTATCCAATATTGGCCCATCTTGTAGTAGGGAGCAAGTCATTATATTATCTAAGCCTCTATATCTTCACAACTTGCCCAATATTCTCACAATATTATATAAAAAAAAAATAGTATGAGGCACAAATATGAAATTGTCTCTAAACCTTCTAATGAACATATTAAAGCTAAAAAAACGTCATCTAATGTAAAAATATAGGTTTAAGGTGTTGAAGGATGGTTATGTGGGTCTTAATATATGTCTAATTTGGAGGCCCATCAAGCTAGCTCAGAGCCTAAGGCCAAACATGAAAATTTTTGCATAGGGGTGCACCAAAGGAACATTCATCTCATTTTGTGGGATGGCTCCTCCATATGAGGGGCCATGAAATAGACTCTAGGGTGAAGCATAATAATTCCTTATCTATTGGTATTATAGAGTGAAATTTAGGCTATGGATTTAAAAGGTTAATAATAGTGGGATTTCCTTATGGCTTTACAGAGCTAAAAATCTGAAAATTATAAGGAAATTTATATGGTCAATAAGTATTGATAAACAAACTCATCTTGTTGCAGTCCCTTTAGGATCTCAATACAATTAATGGAGAAGGAAACTAGATCATCTATCAATATAGAAACATCTTCACTACTATATTATCTCAGCGCAAAAACGGTATTCTAGTTTTGAGACACCTACTAAGGATAGATAGATTACACAAATTTGATATAACTATTCAACATGGAATAATTGGAGTAAAAAAGATCAATTTTACTTAGGATAGTGTGACTTTATTATGTCAAAATTTAGCTTTCACTTATGCACACAAGGCTAAGGTGCTACTGATGGGATTGGTGCAAATTTGTTTGTGTTTAAAAAATCCACACACTCAAGTCTATATTGACATGTTGTTTATGGGATGTATATTTTTTAGCACACGTTGTTCCTAAAAAAAAGGATCGAATATAGAAGAATTTTGTAGACCATAATCTAAGAGAGATACTGACAATTGTTATTTTCAGGTTTTAATTGAAAGGAAATATAGACAATGATTGTGTAGTGAGGTATCTATATGTATATTGTTCTTAAAATAGAGGCTATGAAATGAACTCATTGTATGCTAGATAAAAATTGTGAGATATTGTGATGTTCATGTTTTCCTTAGTTTATTTGGAATACCTTTATCATTGTGATTACTTATTAATTTTAACTTCTATATTGTGTTGTAGTCAATTGCAGTAGAAGCATAAGGTGAATCAAATGGAAATTTTTTTATTCATTGGAAGTGCATGAAATTAAAATTCATGTATTTTAATGATAGTTATAATTACATATCCAATTGTCCACATGTCTGGGAATCCTCTTAATAATATTTTTAAACATATTTCTTTCTTTCCTTTTTATCTGTAAAAATGATTTAGATTTGCAGGAACAAATTTACTTTGGGGGTTTGGCATTTCCTTTCAAGATGTTAAAATGCATGCAATATTTGAAATCTAGATCGGAGGGGGTTATATAATACCATTGTTGTGAAAACTATTCCTAGTCAACTTAGCTATAATTTATTGTCAACAAATATGAAGTTCCTTTTTCCAAAACAAAATTTTAGAGCTATATTGGAGTCAAGTCTCAAGCTATGGAAGATCTAATATAGATAGGACATCAACAAGGAATAATTGTTACATGAGAAGGATGTTAAAAATAGTTCATTAAGGTATAAATGTTTCATAAAAGGTGCTTATGATTGCTTATCAAACAAGTTGTGTCAACAACCTTGTTTGTAGCACCTAGAAAATCTAATAGGTCATAATCCTTTGTAAGAGTCTTGAAAATATAATACCATTTTGCAAGAGAACATAGATTTTCAATTTTTTTTTAATATTCCCAAGATCATCAGATTTCGATGAAACTCATTAGATCTACAATAACATCATCACTGATATTCTGCCATCTAATTTCCAATGCCTATCATCAGACAACTATCATCTTATTTTTGAGATACTAGTCGGATTTTTGACACCTTATCTTTGGATAACTCACATCGGATTTAGTACCTATCCCTCATATTTAAATGTCTAGATCATCGGAAAACTCATCATATTTTGTACTCTCTAACACCCTCTCATTAGACAACCATAATTGGATTTTGTGCATACCATTCCATCGATAACGCTCTATCTTTAGACACCCCTGTCAGATTTTGTACCTATCCATCGGATTTTTGACTCATCGTCAGACATCACTCATTATATTTTGTACTCTATGATTCCCTATCATCAGAAAACACCCATTGTAATTTTCACTTATCCATCAAATCACCAACAGTGCATCGTCGAAAAAATCTCATCAAATTTTGTAATTATTTGATTAATCTTTGATGCGGTATCGTTGGGTGACACATTGGCTATTTGATGTGGCTCTGTCACATTACATTGTAGGATCTTATTGGATTTCCAACAATTTTTTGTTGCATTAAATTGTAGACACTGATGAAGCTTCCATCAAATATCTTATAGTTATCCAATGAGGGACATGTGTTGGATGTTCGACGAGCAATTTGTTTTGTTGGATTATTCGACTGAGTTTCACAGACAAGACTAGGAAACAGGTCCCTTCAGAGTGATGACACAAGTTTGTCTAATAATGAATGAAATATTATAGGATTTTAGTGCACTATGTAGTATTTTTATATGGCTAGAGGCCCCACTATCTATATATCAAACACTGGTAGGCATTTGTTGGTGCTTTTTAGTTTATGACTTGGGTTATTGCATGCGATGTGACCAACAAAATCCCTACTAGGTCTATTCCTTGTAGAAATGGCTATGGAAAATGAGAGGTCACACATGAGTCACCTAAGGTGGGTTATGAGAACCAGGTTTTTGTAACTAGAAGGGGAAGGGGAATCAATTTTGGGCTATTGTTCTACCACACATAAGCCCTAGTTTGCATAAAATTTATGTTTATTAATATGTAGGACAATTGTGAAATATTATCAACAACAAAACTTTAAAATAAAGGGGTGCACCATTTATTCATAGAAAGGATTTTTATCCAACATTCAGCCATGGTTATCATAGATAAACATTACACATAAGGAAATCATCATGCACACACAAAACAATATACATGCAAAACTCCAACCATCATTTTTCTTACCAAAATAGTTCCAAATGCAGTAAATATGCCCTTACCACGGGGTTCCACTCAGCTCAACATCCTAGCTCAACACTATAGAGTTACCGTCCTAGTCCAATACCAAATGATAGACAAAGCAACTAAAAAAAAACCCCATCAACGAACCAATCGACCCAAAACTCGTTGGCTTATGGCGATTTATATAGAATTACATGCATGAAAATTACCATGGGAAATACCCATGTAAAACCATTACTATGGGAAGATAAATTGTTGTTTCCAAAACTAGGCTAACCCAAAATGCGTGCATTTGAAATTTTCAAATTTGGTAATTTCTCACCTAGCCGCTCCTTTGGTTCCACACGATTGTTGATTGTGCAATTCTCCACTATGTATTACTATTGTGCACTCTTCCATATCCACATGATGTTCTAGCACACCTTTTATACTTCCTATGCCTACTTGCATACAACCAAAACTTGCCTCTAATAGCCCCCCAACACACACTTGTGGCTCGTCCTAAGCCACTTAAACCTTTCACTATTCACATGGTTTCAGGGAGCCTCTTTTCTTAGTGAATTGAGCTCCTTATCCCCCATCACGTATCTGAATATTGACTATTGTTGCTACTATCGATGGAAGGAATATCTACCGAGGCTAAGGACCCTATTTCTACACAAAAATTTGTATGCCACCCCTTAGCACATGAAAATCAAACTCCTTATGCATGTTATGGTCCATACTCAAGAAAACACTTTGACAATTCCATTGTAATTATTCTCACAAATATACCCCACAAGCAGTGTCGTGATAAATTATCTGACTTGACCATGCCTCCCCATTTATAATATCTCTCAAATGAGTGTTACTCCTATCCTACAGAGTCATAGGCTCCCGAAGAATGTCATTCGCTCAATCAAATCTCCTAACACCTCCGCATACAATAATGCAACTCTAATCTCCCTAAACCTCAAATTATTCCTAACACTACATTGCCTCATAACCTCCACTCTCTTCCCACATAAACCATGCTTCATTCTCACTATCATGATGAATGAATAAATTCATCTGTTCCCCTTATATAAATAACCCATCACACTATAACACCATGTGATTGCATAGTTATAGATAGTCTACCTCATTGCAACAAGATGTGAATTACAGAATCTCAAATATGACTTACCATGAAACTTTATGGTACTTGGGGAGGAGTTGGTGAGTGTGTGCCTAATATTGGTAATTGTCCCACCTCACCTCAAAACTATTAGATCCATCATCATGAAATGCATCCCAAATGTCACTCCATTAATTGCGGGGTTGATAAGATAATGTGTTGTCCATAGGCATGCATGTCAATCCCATTAATACAATCTCTAATATCAACTCCTTGTATGGTTCTCTACAGCCACATCGAAATTCTAGTAATGAATCACTTTGCTTTTCTGTCACATCCCTAAATGTTTTAATTCTCAACATGTGGCTTCCAGTAAGGGGCATGCCCTTGACACTTTATGTTGCTATGATTGTGATATGTATTCGTTGTCCCATCCTTCCTGTTAAAAAAAAAGTCTTTGTGCAATATGTATACATTTGGAAGCTAGTTTCAATAACACTAACTAAGGTGATTTATCCTACAACACAACCAAAAATTAACACTTCTACTACTTGTTCATATACAAAAAAACTATTGAAAATGATTCCATCTACTGTTGCACAGAAGACTGGCAATATCTATACAGTTCCAACTAAATCTCGCTTGCACAACATTCCAATGGTTCACCATTCAACGTCTTGAGTTGTACTGCACCTATATCAGTCACAATCATGATCTTGTATGGATCCAATCAATGCATCTGAAGTTTTTTTGGGTGCTTTAGTAACTTACTATTATAAAGTAACCCTAGGTTCCTCAGTTGAAATGTCTTATCCTTAAGATATCAACCAGGTAAAGATTTATTTCGAGCCTTCTACACATTTTCATGAAATCCCACGAGCATATGATCCTATTCTAGCTACATTAACTCTTCAAGTTTGTGTTCCAAAGCACCTGACTATGTCATTTGTAAAAAGGGAACAATGTGAAATATAGGTATCAAGATCTCCATTGGCATCATCGCTTCTTATCTATATACCAACATAAAAGGTGTGTGCCCTATCAAGTGCTTACAATTCGTTCAATATGCCCAAAGTACTGTTGGAATTTGAAGATCCCAATCATCTCTATTTTCATTACATACTTTGGTCAACACACTTTCCAAAATTTGATTGAAAGATTCCACTATACCATTGGCCTAAGGGTGATAGGTTGTACCCTTTTGGTGACAAATCTCAAACTCCCATGCTAATCCTTCAATAGTCCTATTGAGAAAATATGTTCCCTAGTCACTCATCAAGATTCAAGGACAACCAAATATAGTGACAACATTTTCAAATAAGAAATGCACAACAGTCTTAGCATCGTAATCCTTTACTAGTGCTACTTTGGCCCACCTCATCAAATATTATGTAGCAGTAACAATGTATATTACACTCAATCTCTTAGATGGTGGGTGGATGGGACCCACAAAATATATGACCCACTTATCAAAGGGTCATAGTGTCATATGTGGGACCAAATGCATCCCTACTCTCCTTGAAGGTTTTCCAACCCTATGGAAGACACCAAAATTCCTGCAAAACTCCTTAGCATCAGCATGTAATGTTTCCGACCATAGCCCAACCCACAAAATATTATGCACGGTATCTAACCCTTCATAATGTCCTCCCGCAACTCCCTCACATTCCTTTGTCAAGATCATCAGATGCTCGTGTTGTAGGATGCACCTATGCTAAATCTTGACATCCCTTAACTTGTATAAGAAACCTACAATTTATTGATAGTCAACAAACTTTACAACCAACCACTTCTTCTACACAATACTCTACTCTATTAAAGCAACTATGGTACTAAGAAACCAAGAGATAATGACATATACTTTATTATATTTAAAGAACTTTAAAATTTCTAATATGATTAAAATAAAAATCACTTTAACAAATTAACCTAAAATAATCTTACTCTACTTTGTGCAAATTAAAAATATAGATAAATATATATAATTAATTCGTATTCACATTTGAATTATTGTCTATTAAAGTTAACAATTGCTATAACACATTGTATAAATTTTGATCATTTATGTAAATTTCAATTTATATACCAATTTCTATAGCTCATACTCCATTTTAATTCTTGCTCCGTTGCAACCTTGCTTTGAATATTAACTTACACATTACAAAAATAAACGAAATTTGGAGTTTATATAATAATCATTTGCAAATTTACTTAACACTGCTACATATGAATTATTAAATTATTATTTACTATATCCACCAATGTTGTAATAACATACTATAGTTAAGTGTTCAACTTTAAGATTTGAACCTTTTTTTAATAGTACTTCATTTTGGTTTATTTCAATATATAACTCAATCAATGAATGCTTAATTTGTAAGTTGTGAAATAAAATCTGAAATTTTCACACCACACATCAGCTAAAGGTAAATAACACATAGAAATAAAGAAAACAACATAGTTAAAATGAATTAAAATATATCTACTTTTGGTCTACTCTAATCGGTCATGGAAGTTTCCCTCTATGCAACCAAGGAGTCCTTTCTTGATGCATATGAAAGAGATCCCTGTGCCTTTTTAACTTATAAATTGCATTAATAAAAAGTAATTGGACTAAATTACATTAAACTAAAAATAAACAATAATTGAAATAGAAATGAGATTTAGGATTTTATTAATATCACAATGTCTCCAATACATTTGATCTCCTCCAATTCCAACTCTAAATTTCTCTTCTTATATCTTACCTTATGACACTCTAGTCTTCCCCTTTTATAAAGAGACTAATACAACAAACTCCATTAACTACTTGGAGTAGAAATACAATCTAAAAGTGAATATAAGATCTAGTTCTATTTTAGTTTGAAAGAATCTTAACTTAATAAAACTAGATGACCAAGATAAAGAATAAAATCAAGATTTAATTCCACATTAGTTGGAAGAACCTCATTTTAATAGAAATATGTGACCAATATAATGAATGAAAGTAGGATTTTGTTTCAAATTAGTTGGAAATAATCCCAAAGAATTAAAAATACATTACATAACCATAACACACACACACACACACAAATATTTCCGAAGAAAATTTAGGCAAATCTAGTTGAAGGGATCACATCCCGCCAACTAAACTAATTAGAGCCTAACCTCGAGGGGCTCAAGGATAAACGACCCCATCATCTCTCAATGACACACACACACACAAATATTTGCGAATACAATTCAAGCAAATCTAGTTGAAGGGATCACATCCCACCAACTAAACTAATAAGAGCCTAACCTCGAGGGAGTCAAGGATAATCGACCCTGTAATCTCTCAATGGGAAGGTGGTTTAGCAACGATTCTTCGACCAATTGAGCCAACCCTCAAGGCTTATACACACACATATTTATAAGTTCATATTTATGATTTATTTATAATATAGTTGTAACAAATTTTATTTGACAAATCATTGTCATCATATGGGTTGTAACTGCTAGAGTAACTATGTGACATGTGGTGCATCTTTAATTTGCTGCATTAACTACAAAAAATTTAGATCATCTTCAAATTGCTAGATATGGATTTTATGGTGCTATGTTGGAGGTTACATGATGGCTTCACAATCCTTGACTACTTGAAGGCATAATGTTAGATATCTTCTAGGTAAGTTTAGAATTTCTAAGTATATATATATATATATATATATATATATATATATATATATCATTGCATTATAAAAAATTGGTTTGAAGGTGAGGACCTTGTACAACATATTCCATCTAGTCGGATATTACTATACAAAAACTCCATAATAAACTATCATAATTTATCCCCGAGTCACATATTACTAGTCTGAACTGATTACTTCCATAGATTCTCCAAAAGACACCAAAAAAGACTACATATCTACATAACATGACAAAAAAAATAAAAACTTAATGAAGCTACATTTCCTCCATGACAGGAGTGACCCTGACTCCAATTGCTTCCACTTTGAGTTGATTTGGGATGACTTCTTGATCATCTGCACCATCATTGTTGTCCTCCTCAAACTTTTCTACAAGCTCAAGCTATTATAGGTTGTCTTTGTTTTCTTGGTTGTGTGCCTCAGTGTCATTCTCTTCTTCGTCCCTCGCTATATTTTCAACTCAAAGCTCAAGCATTTCTCTTGCCAACTGAAGGCGACCCAATCTAATCTCGAACAAGCATAGAAATTGGGAGAGTAGTTCATTTTGTGCCCTGGATTCTGTCATTTTCATCTCAGCGTAGCAGGATATCAAAGTAATTACGAATTCTAGAGCCCCTACCATCTTGGTAAGTGATAAGCCAAGCTCCTCCTCTGTATCCCCTAAATTGTCCATAACTTTGAATTTGCACCAGAATTAATGACAAATTTGACAAATTGTAGATCTGAAGGCAATTTTGTTGTTTCCATACTCACCCCAACAGTCCATAAATATTGTAGAGCCTCCCCTCCTTGCAAAATTTTTGCAACATGCACCATTAATGACTGCTCTAATCACCGATACTGAATGTGTAGGAACCATTATGGAAATATTACAAATAAAATGAATTTCAATGAAATGTACACAGATGAACTGAAGTTCAATTGTGGTGAATGGAATTTCACACATTCAAGTTGCTTTAGGAATCAATTCATTCTTGTTGTTGGGTGTGTGTTATATTTTTTTTACGACTAGCCACATGCACGAAGTAGAGGGTTAGAGGGGGAGCGACAACGCCCCCTTCGTTGTGCCAGGAACAACGAGGGCGGAAGCCCCCCCTGTCAGGGGGTTTGCAAGGGGGTGGTATCCCCCCTACACGGGATCTGGTGCAGTGCCCTGGGATTTTTTTTTTTGGACCCTACATTAGGTGGCCAGACCTACCTATGGTTTTGTGCATGGGTTTCGCACATGGTTTTATTCCCATGGTATTTTGTAGATCCAATTAAGGGAACTATGATTATGTTATAATCCAGGGTTATTGGATTGGGGTTTATGAATGCTCCGACATGTATATATATGTGTTGTGACATTGAAACGAATATAATGAAAAATCAATCTAGTAGTCCCAATTTTGGGATCCAGCGGAAAATCTCTATGTGTATTTGTTTTATTGTCTATGTTCTCTCCATTGTTTATTTTCTATTTTTAGAATACGTATGTAGGGAATTTTTGTACAAGGTTAAAAACTACACCTAGTCCAATTTTCCAGTTCCCATCTCAACATGACATTGATCATACAAGTGGACGTAATGACACAACTCTCCAAATTGACTAGATACTACTATTATAGAATCATTTAGCACTTTTGTAGACCTGATGCTCTTTTATGGCCCTGGGTAGTCCCCTTTCCCATGAAAATTTAATTTTATACTTAAAAATAATATTTCAAAATCCATATGTGACACTAACCATACAAGAAAAGCATACATATACAAGTTCCATAACACTATACCCACATATACCTTTTAAAATATGAAAAAATAAAGTAAAATGTTATTTTTTGGGTAGGATTTATGGGTTTTATCAAGAGCCCCCCTATAGGAGCCCATGGCCTAACTGAAATAACCAATTTGACGTGGTATATACACACCCCTTGGGTAGACCCAATGACAATAAGAGAAGAAGGATATAGACATTATACTCGATTTCTCCTAGATCAAGTTTGATTGTCCTGTGCCTCTAGCACTCTCAGTCTCTAGGAAACCCCACTTTCCTTTGTAGAGATGCTCAACATCCTTATCTAGCATCCTCTTGTACTTATTAGAGAGGTTGTCTTCATGGCTTGGACTAGACAGATCTATAGGAAGGCCTCATCAGTGCCTTTGGCACAGATCAGGTTATATCTATCACGTACTTATTGTTGTTAATCAATAAAGAAGCTCATGTCTTGGTCCTGAAATATGTTGTCATCTTATGAATGTTAATATGGATGTTTATATAATATGAAAATCTAACATATTATTATGTATCCACATTGAATTATCTATTATGTATATGCTTTTGTGATTGATTTGCAGGTCTTCTCATCTTGGAGGAAGCATAGGGTTTGGACCCTACCGGGACATCTTCAAATGTGGGACCTTCGAGTATGTCTCCAAATCCAAGTTTGATAATTCGAATGTTTGGCATGCTTGATTGAGTGTTCTTTATTGATTATCTTACTCTACACTCTTGAGGATTTCAACCCTTGCTGTAGGGAACCTTTCCCTCCAACAACCACCATGATCTCACATTTAATAAGGTTCCATTGTCACGTGAGGTTGAATTAAATGATATGAATTGACTCCTTATCATATGCTTTGTTCTCCTCAGAAGCAAAGTCATATTCAAATGATTATGGATCATCAAGGTATTACATTTGCTGTTATATCTCCATCATCGATCCTTAGTGCCCCTTGTTGTAATTGTGCTCCTTGATTAGCCGATTCAACCTCCACGTTGAGATTTCTCTTAATATGATATAATTCAATCAATTCAAATTTGGCCACTATTCACTTGACTCAATGCAGAAAAGAGGGAAGGAACTACTCATCATTTCCTCGACATTTAATAATCTTCTAAATGAATATCTTAGAATCTTCGAAGACTACCAATTGGCAAAGACCTCTGGAGTAAGCCAATCCCAAACCTAGCCATATCACTAGAAATCTAGCCTAATTAATTGTTGAAATTCCTAGTCCCCGGGAAAATTGAATCTCTCTTTCCTCATCAGGATAAAAAATAACCCCTCGCACTCTTGCCTCTCGAAAAAATCAAGAAAATATTAGAAAAGCAATATTTATTTACTTTAATTTTGATTGATTAAGTAAATTTTGTATAAATGTATAATACGATGATACTGGAGAATTGTTTTATTAAAAGGGTGAATAAAAAGGTAGAAATGAGGGTTTTTTAAGATTCTAAACATTGTCAAAATGGAGAGCCAACATCTCCTCACGCTGAGGATATTGCATGTCCCTGTGCAACTAATTCACAAAATTCTTGGAAATCCTGTTGCAAATTGTAAATTTATAACAGATTACAAGTTTTTGCAAAACTTGTAGCAAAATGTAACATTTGTAGCAACTTGAAAAAACTATAGAATAAAACTTGTAGCAGATTATAAAATTTGTAATAGATTGCAAAAAAATGTAAAATTTGAAGCAAACTTCAAAATTTATAGTAGACTTTAGAAAATTTCTTAACTTGTAGTCTACTGCAAAATCTTTAACAGACTATTGAAAATTGAGAAACATGTATTAGAACATATTGCAAAACTTACTAGAGAAGACTAGAAAATATGTAAAATAAATACATATTTTATATAAATTCTATATGACATTGTCTTTCACATGACCATATTATGTTTTTGTGCATTGTTCAACTCGATCCTAAACAACCATCTTTTTCAATTTTGTCTCATTCTTATATTGCCTTGATCTTTTATTTTTTTGTTTAAATTTATGCATTTGGTTCTAATAAATTAATGATTTTAGCTTCATAGCATTGGGTGCCCCAAATATTTTAATTATCACCAACCATTCATAGGAAAGATGCAAAATTCTCCAAAATAACATTAGATGATCAATTAAGGTTTTTGTGAGGACTAAAAGTTGAATGAAGAGAATGAAATGGAGGAAGAATATCTAAAGAGTGGTGTGAAATAATATGGTTATATAACTAAATAGATATGTTGATTTATATGTGAGTAAATACAATATTTAATATGAAAAGAAAGTCATAAGAGTAAACATAATATTGAATTTGCAAAATATTTTCAAAATAATTGAAAAAATTATAAGAAAACTAAACAAAGTTACCTATTTTAACCAATTGATTTTGCAAAAAGCTTTGATATGTGAAGGGGAAAGTTGTCATATTATTTAGATCAAATATTCTTATGATGCTCTAAAGAAGTTAAAATACTTGTATGTTATGGAGCTTGTATAATTAGTAGTGAATCTATTCAATATAAATTTGAAGGATAATAATCCCATGAATTTAGCCTTTGATATCAAATCCATCATGTAGGGCATAGATGACACTAGGGTGAAGATAGACCTTCCTCTCATAGACTTCACCAAGGTCCTTACCCTACTTATTCTCACTACCTTGAATCCCTTCATGCTAGTAACCACTTGATGTTGATCACATTTGAATCCTTAGAGGATAAAGTTATAGGACATGAGAACAAATTTGGAAAGACGAAGCCAAAAACTCAACCCACTGGAGATATTGTCTGATTTGTTCTACCCACTAAATAGGGAAGAATCAATCACATGATTCTTCTAGAGGAAATGGTAATGAAAGAGAGTGAAAAAGAATAATTCCAAAGGAATGGGAGATAGAAACAATCAAGGTCAGAGACTTATTATTTATTCATTGTGGAAGACATGGACATAATGAAATAAAAAATATGTTGGGAGAAGACAAAATACAAGCAAGATAAAAAAATAAGACAAAGGTAAAACACCAAATCTAGTGAAAGGTAAAGCATTGAATATGCTCATTACATTGTTTTCCATTGCAATACTAGAATTACTGAAGATTTAATTCCACTAGGATATTTTTGAGGTCTAAAATGAGTCTTGTAAGGAAAATAATAAAATAATAGTTGTAAATTTATAAAGGAAAATAAAAAAACCTATTGTTTCATTGTATTTACGACTTATCTCATTATAGGTTTACTCAAATGTCAAGTGTAGGAATCCATTAGATGCATAATTTAATTTTAGATCCAAGAAGTACCCACACAAAAATATGTTTTTCATGTATTTCATTTCCTCTTTTTTGGTGAAGATCTACTCAAAAGTATGTAGGGTGGGTACTCATTGGAAGTGGAATGGTGTCAAAACATGACATTTAAGTAGATCTATAAGGAGACAACTCAAAAGTACAATTATATATATATATATATATATATATATATATAATATATATATATATATATATATATATATATATATATATATATTTTTTTTTTCTTTTTCTTTTTGTCCAAAAATATTTACACAAGGGATGACATAATCATCTTGAATCTTATTGATTCTTTTAAAGTTGTTTCTTTAGTACTTTTTTGTTTTGAGGTCCATTTTAATATGAAAATATCCCTAATGAGAATTCATTTTCTTATTGGAAAGATACATGACTAATTGAAATAAGTGCAACATGCCATATGTCATTCTAGAGAGACTTCTTTAAATATTTTAGCAACAATGCAAATGGCATACTATATTTTGCAGATAAACCAAGTATTAAGCCTTCGAGAATTGACACCATTAGGTTTAAATTGTTTGGATTATCATATTTTCTTCTGCATGATGTGATCTATCTACTAGAGTTGCAAAAACACTTGTTGTCCCTTGTACACATTTGATAATAAGGTTATTCCATTCATATATTTGATGGAAAAGTTCAAATAAGGAATGCTTTTGAAACATGGTTGTCATGATTAAAGTGGAGGGTGAAAGGCTACCAAAACTAAAAGGGAAATCTAATATGGGTTTGACTATATGGCGCACTCTCTCTCTCTCTCTGATTTTCCATCTCATGGTTTTAGAAATAAGACTACATATGAAATGTCCTATAGCTACATATTTTAATGAGGCATCTCAAGGTCTCTGGTTCCACTTATTATGTCTTGATTCCTAAGGAGAAAATAAAGAAGATTGATGTAAAGAGTAAAAATACATCTTCTTGGGGTACTCAAATAACACTAAGGAATAAGATTAAATTTAAGACCACTCAACCCCTCCCCAAAAGATAAAAAAAATATATAACAAATGGGAAAATATTCATGATACATGTAATGATCATACTCTATTACAACAACACCAATTTATTATTTTATTTTATTTAACAATTGCTTACAAGAACTAAGTAAATCATTATATTATAGGAAGATTTATTTTTCTAGCTATTATCGAAATTTATAAACATATATCTCAATAAACTTATATATATATATATATATATATATATATATATATATATTATATATATATAAATATATATATATATATATATATATATATATAATATATATAATATAATGCTATGTTTTATATTATTGGGGAAAAGGTACATAGAGTTTTTGCATTGCACTATTCGCTGCCTAAATGGGAAAACCAGACTAATAACACAAGTACAAGACCGGACCGGATCGGACCAAATTAAGTGCTTATGATTTAACCAAAGGACGTTATAATATATAGACTTAGCAACAATCTTCAAAGATTGAACAACCTTTTGAACATTTGATAGGGATCGAGAATGATAGATGAAATAGACTCTCTGCCTTAGGAAACAAAATGTAAAATGAGCAATTGGAGGGTCACAAAAATATGAAAATTTGTGCTTCTATTCGTAGAATTTGGTGGAAAATGTCGACCAATTCGTAGACGGAAAAGAGTTATGAATAATTTGTTCTAATCCAAGACATAAGCAAAACAGGGGTAATCCTCTTCTATATCAATTAACGGATCTAGTGATAAAATAGATTTCGATATGCAATTTTTCGAGGTGAACTCATAATGATTAAATATCAAAACTATAAAAAGAATTGGTTCACATAGGAATGAACATCGAGTACTCAACGTTTATATTTTATATTATTGGGGAAAAAGTACATAGAATTTTACATTGCACTTTGGATACCTAAATGGGAAACCGGACCAATAACACAAGTTCAACAACTTTAGATTACATATAATTGCCAAGGTTTTCTAGTAAAGAAAAAAAACTGTCTAATGACCATACCAAAATTCCTAGAATGACAAAAATATTGTCTCTCAGTGGGTGAGCCATCTACAACAATGTTATAATAAGACCCGAATACCATGCTACAATTAGGCCCCGAGGCAATACAAAGAGACACGCGATTATTGGCATGTCAACTGACGGGTGTCCCGGATGGAAGCAGAGTGGCTCGAGTTGACGACTATAATGAACCCTGGTTGCGCTCACTGATGGATGCCACTTCTGCATGCTTTGTTCTGGAGCTTCTGGGTCTGCGAGCTTGTTGACTAGGGGTAGGCTACTAGTCTTGCATTACTTGTAAGTCGACCAACTAAAATTCAAAAGGAATTCCAACTCTCGCATGCAGGGGAACAATTGACAATAAAGCCAAAACCTCCTCGCGAAAATTGGAACCAAGCTTTTGATGCTTATGGAGCTCTCGACTAAGAGGAGAACACTCATTAAACCAGAGAATGGAGGATTGTTCCATCACGGTTGCTTTAATCACAATAACTACATAATTTTGTCCATTGTGATAATGCAATTTAATCTTTATGACATACGAAACCGAATGGAGAGGATGGCGGGGTGACGTGAGCCCCACAAGGACCAAAGAAACTTAGATATGGATGAATTTCCCATGGAAAGATGCAGAGCAATCCCAATTCCCAACACTTGTGATAAACATAGAACTCCCCAAGTTGGCCCCGATTTAGAATGCATGAAGGAGGTGACAACATTTGACATATTGGATAGTTTTCACCATTGCTCTGTCAACGACCGAATAAACCATATGGAAAATATATAGAAGAGTCCCGCTCCAGAGGAAGGAAATTGTTGATCACACGCGGTGGAGCAGTTATGTGAATATGATAGCCACCCATCATGAAAATGTGTTTGGTATACTTGCCCTTAGTTGAGAATAATGATCGCCTTAACTCAGTATTAAACTGCTTGTACCTGTGATGTGATAAACATAGAACTCCCCAGGTTGGCCCCGACGTAGAATGCATGAAGGAGGTGACAACAATTAACATATTGGATAGTTTTCACCATTGCTCTGTCAACGACCGAATAAACCATATGGAAAATATATAGAAGAGTCCCGCTCCAGAGGAAGGAAATTGTTGCTCACACGCGGTGGAGCAGTTATGTGAATATGATAGCCACCCATCATGAAAATGTGTCTGGTATACTTGCTCTTAGTTGAGAATAATGATCGCCTTAACTCAGTATTGAACTTGTACCGATGTCATCGAGAGTGACGATGATAGATGGATGTCGCGGCAATCGCCACGGAGAGCGCTACCTATCGGTACAAAGCTGCGAGAATGGATCAGCAAGGAAGAATGGACTACCACTATTCAACAGAATTGCGATGTTGATTCCCTGCGATGGGCCTATCTATATTCGCTTACTTGAAGATTTCAAAGCTAGTTTCAACATTACTTTTCGACATATTTAAATTGCAACCGGCGTATCGAAAATTTGAACGTTTATGGTGTCTTAGTTGAAGTTTTTCTTTCTCGTCCTCGACCTTCTCGCGATTGCCTGTCTGACACATGCTGATTGAGCAGATGAATGGAGATGGCGAGGGGCCGGTGATTGGTATCGATCTAGGGACGATACTCTTGTGGGTGTGGGAGTATGGCAGAATGGCAGAGTGGAGATCATCGCCAACGAACACGGGAATCCAACCACTCCCTCCGTTGTAGCCTTCAATGATAAAGGGCTCCTTATTGGAGAATCCCCTGAGAACCAAGTTGCCAGAAATCCCCACAATACAGTTTTTGGTCAATAATCATCAACTACTATCGATACGATTTTATTTGTTCCATTCTTCCTCTTTCCGTTAGATTTGAAATCTTGCAGAAATTTTATTATTTTAAACTACCAGTCTATACTACTACACCATGGTTGCGGAACAAACTTATGAATTTGTAAATTTTGAGAATATCTCAAAATATGTAAGGATTAAAAGAAGAGCTAATGGTTTGAATTTTTTCGTAATATGCAAATTTTAACGTATTTTCCAAATCTGTTCTGAATGGTCATGTGAATGCAAAGAAACGTTTCCCGATGCAAACATTGTTTTTGTTTTTGTCTGTTCTTTTCTTTTCTTTACTTCTCTAATAATCAAATTCTAAAAGATTTTCAAAATGTGCAATCCGCATAAAGATTTCCGTGATTTCCGTCAATGTCCATAAAAATTTCTTGATGCAGACCTTGTCTTTGTCTTGTCTCTGCTTTTCTCGGCTATGTAAATAACGCAGACACCTTGTTTTTCTCTGTACTTTCCTTGCTGAGTTATGTAATTAACGCCGTCGCCATGAATGTACCTTTACCTTAAATAAAAGAAAAACAAATAATATCTAATTTCATTAGTTTAGTTAGATTAATATCCATTCTTATTAGTTTTACTGTGTGAAGACGAGATTCGAAGCAGCAAGTTTGAATAAACTGAACACTAAAACTACGCCTATAATAAAACTTAATATAATAATATGTAATAGATATTGTTTTCGAAGTATTTAAAGGAGCGAGCGAAGTGAATATTAGACTTTAGATTTTTGTGTTTATATTGGAAATTTTATTGTGTTTCACATTAATCATTTTCTTGAAATTTGTGGTTCATTTTTAAGATAAAGGTGAAAAAATCATTTTCCCTAACGCTTGGAATTAGCAATTATGAGTTATAAGCAGAGATCAACCAAATTTGTAGTAAAGACCATTTTAATTTGAAAGGTTGATTTTTTATTTTTTATTTAACAATAATAAGTTAAAATATTTAAAAAAAATTCATATGAAAATGAAAAATATTTTTTTTATTGATATTTGAAGTTTATTATTAACATTACAATATTCTAAAACATATTTAAAAAAATGTTATTTTGCATTTGATTAAATGCAAAGTAGATGAGAAAGCTAATCTACACAAAATCAATTCTAACCCATAAGCTTGTAAATTTGAAGTTATCTACTTCCAAAAAGGAAGATGAAATATGATTTCTCCATCTAAATAGATGTTTTTTCTTTCTTTGTGTTATCTTTTTTATTTTATCAAGAAGTTTAAATTTTCCAAATTGACAAAAAATGTGTACTTTATGCTACTGGTGTGGTTAGCTAATGAGTATAAATAATGATGCATGTTTCTTTATGAATGAGTAATACAAATGTTGTTTGACTTCCAAACAATGAAATAAAAATTAATTTAAGATTTCATATATGACTCACACATGATGCCTCGTATTCAAATGAAAGATAATTTAAGATTTCATATATGGCTCACACATCATGCCTAAGTGTATAGAAGTCATAACTCTAGATATAGTTGAAAAAGTACACATTGATAACACCAATTCAAGGCTAGTTTTCTAGTATTACCCTATATAGGAATCATATGGAGGAAATTTTAATTGGACTATTTATAAAATATATAAGAATCATATGGAGTGAATTCAATAGGACCATTTACTCTTTCATCTTCTAGACACCATTCTTGGAATACAATGAAAGTGTTTTACAATGTAATTGTTCTTCTTTCTTATATGTTCTTATAGGGTAATCACTCAAATTGTTCAAACAATTGCATTGATTTTTTTTTGAAAAGAAATCAATATATAGTATTATTTATGGATATCACGGTCACAATGTCCAATAGTCACAAGAATCTTTTGCCATAAAACTCATAAATCTAATTGTTAGTGCACATATGTGAAATACCATACTCAAAAGAGCTAAAAGATAACAATATTGTTTTTCGCAACAAAAATGAATTTTTAAATTAAATATTACTAATTATTGAATCAAAGCCTACATTAAATCAATTTTGATCCCTAGTGTTTATTATCATAGATTCATATTAAACAAACATAAATAAAACACATAAGTAATATTCATAAATTCAAATATAAAAAAGAATAATAAATACAAATAAAATGAATAAGTAACTATAAAAATTACCACAAAAAATTAATTTAAATATATAACCAACATAATCATAATTTATATATATATATATATAATATATATATATAATATATAATAATTTAATTTAAACAAATATAACTAACCCTTAGAAATTAAAAATATACCTCAAAATTAAAGAATATACACATCATTTTCTTTAAAACTTACTTAGGATGCTCGTGAAGTTTTTAAAAATTTAAATCACCATAAAATAAATAAATAAATAAAATATAAATATAATAAATATTATATTATATATATATAATATATATTATATATATATATAATATATACTTTGTGAAACGCTAACAATTTGTATTATCTATTTTATTACAACTATACCATCAAATTTTACCAATCATGAATATGATAAATTTATATGTTTAAAAAATTTATAATGTTATTATGAAATATAGATACTTACCATATCAATAAAGATTTATATTAACGTAAGGTATATATTTCATAATATAATTATATTTTTGATATTTAATTGATTATATTAATTATTTGTAATATAAGTTAAAAATAATTAAAATATACAATTTTTTTTTTTTAATTTTAAGATAAGAAAAAAATAGCAAAGAAATAATATGACCCATATCATAAATAATAATTGTCTCATGGTACCTTCACACTCCTTGTGAACAAATGAACTTATGAAACATGTTGTATGCTCATTTCCCTTGTACATGGAATTAAACAATATAAATGAATAAAATTATCCTATATACTAATTTCATGAAAAATGGTATCATAACTTGTAAAATATATGGTCAACGTGCATGCTTATGAAACATATTGTGAGTTGTCTTATCATGGTACCCTAAGACTCCTTCTAAACAAATGAGACTGTGAATATGATGTTTGCATATTTTCCTTGTACATCAAATTAAACAATATAAATGAATAAAATGGTCTTATCAACTAATTCCATGAAAAATGATATCATAACTTATAAAATATATAGTCAATTGAAAACTTATAAAATGTATTGTGAGCACTGTCTCACATAGGAGAGGCGTTTTGGAAATTCTGGCAAAATTTTGAGATAATATGGCAATTTTTTTGTAAATTCAAGTTAAAGTTGTCAAACTTCAAGATTTTGGTTCCCCGAGGTTTTTTAAATGGTGATGTCATTCTTAGGAAATATCAACTTTCTTTGTAGGTTCATTGCAAACTCTGTAAAACTCTTAAAGTTCATACAGGCATGCTTAGGAAGAATTACAAGGTAAGATGGACACTGGAGGCTCATGCATCCTTCAAGAATATCAATAAGTCCATCATGGAAGGTTTGGTCCTCGATATTCCAGAATTTTCCAAAGAGTTCCAAATTTTCTCTAAGCACACCATAGTTGTAGTTCTTTTGCAAAATAATGAAGAAGGGCATGAGAAACCCATAGCATTTTTTAGTTACACATTAAGAGATGTAGAAATGAAATATATCATTCTAGAAAAATAGGTATATTCTATTGTGACAGATTTCAAGGCATTTAGGGAATGTGTATTCCATTCTAAAATGATAGCATACATGCCATTAACAGTAGTGACAGAAATTATCACACAACCCAATAGAAATGGTAGACAAGGAAAATGGATAGAAAAGCTCTAGGAATTTATGATATGGAAATCAAGGTTACAAAACTTGTAAAGGGTCAACAGTTGGATAAGCTACTTACTGAGTCAAACCATGTTGGACTTGAAATTTGCACTAATGAAGATATTTGCAGTATATGCAGAGAGGAGAATCCAGAAGAACCTCCTTCTTTGAACGAAGAGAATCCACAAGAATATCTTCATCCTAGAAGAGGAAATCCATAAGAACCTCTCATTCCAATAGGAAGGAATCCACAAGAACCCTTCCTATAAGCCTTTCGAAGTTTCAGGGTTCCATGCAGTATTAGGACATCATATTTTTCTTGCAAAATTTGCAGTGCCCTCCTTATCTACCCCAACCCAAATGCAAATCCCTGAAGCTGAAAGCAATTAAGTATTCCATTGTAGGGGTGGGCTTGTATTGGAAAGAACATGTCGACATCCTACTAACTTGTGTCATTAAAGAACAAATGCATGATATTATTTCAGAACTTTATCGTGGAGTATGCAATGGACAACAATCATGGAAGGTCATGACATACAAGATTTTGAGAGTCATATATTATTAGCGTTCCCTTTTTAAAGATAATATTGTTGTTTTCAGGGCTTGTCTAGAATGCTAGATGTTCATGGGAAAATAGAAAATTAAATCTCTGCAATTGAAGCCTATAAAAGTTCAAGCTCCATTCCAGCAGTGGGGATTAGACTTCATTTGGAAATACATCGCAATTCAAGTGGTGAACACAAGTATATTCTAATGGCCACTAATTATTTCACTAAATAGATGAAAGTTATTTTGACTTGCAGAGTTTATGAGAAGGTTATTATCACTTTTCTAGAAGATCAAATTCTCGCCATAGTTGGATGCCTTAGAAGTTTGATTATAGATAATTCCAAGGTCTTCAAGTATTTCAAGATGATGCAGTTATGCTAGGACTATAGTATAGAATTGGTACATTCTACAAGATACTATCATCAAGGGAATGGATTGGTGAAATAATCAAATAAAAATATGATAAGAGTCATCAAGAGGATGTTGGATAAGAATAAGAAGGGATGTGATGCCAATATTTAGTATATAATTTGGGTAGATAGAATTAGTACCAAAAGAGATATCATAACCTACCCTTACCAATTTGTATATGGCACAAATGTTTTCCTTCCCATGAAATCTTACTCTATCAATGATGAAGTTGTTGTATGAATAGGATCCAAATAATAGTATGATGTAGAAAAGAGTATCAAATGATAGAAGTCTGGAAACAAAGAGAGGAGGCTCTAAGAAAAACAGAAGCCTACTAATAGAAGATGAAAGTTGTTTTTTACAAGAGAGCGAAGGAACGAAATTTTCAAGTTAGATATTTGGTACTGAAATGGGACTCAATCTGAGCTCATAAAGGAAAGCATGGCAAATTTGACAATCTTTGGATTGATCTATTTTGAGTGTAAGAAGTTATGGACAATAATAGTGATCAGTTGGAGACCCTTAATGGACATTTCCTCTAGAATCCTGTCAATGGAAGGTTCCAGAAAATTTATTCATATGAACATTTTTCGATCATGTTTAAAATAAGAAATTAAAAAGATTAAATAAATAAAAATAAAAATATGTGTTTTCAAGAAGTTTTCTTCCGAAAAGTTTCTTTTGTATTATAATTTCTCAATTTTCAATAAAAGCACAAGGAAGGGAAAGACAATTTTTCAAAGAATACTCCACAACCTAATGGAAAAAGGTGTTGGAATTGTGAGTTCTCAATAGACCGTAGGGGCTTGTTGTCCCCCATGGAGCTAATGTTGGTTCTAGAATTACACCCTTGAATATTTCCTCCAAATCCTTTTAGAGACCAAAGAATGAATTTTCAAATTCTAACCACAGGAAGGGAGGTTTATTTTATTTATTTATTAGAAAAGAGGGTTGAAGGCATAGGACCGTCGAGTGGGTTCCACTAAGTGTTTTCTAGCACAATGTCATGGGCACACCCCACCACAGGCCTTAGGGAATTGTGCACCTGTAAAGATCCAACAACAAAAGTGCCTGGTTGATCCAACGGCTCAAGGTGCTCTGTGCCATAGGCTTGCCCGAATGATAACAAACTAGAGCAATGTGGAGCGGGGCACATGGCACCCCCCTATGCCCTCCGCACTACAAAAATTTCAAATGCTAACCTCCAAATGATTTGAAGGGACACCACGTGACCCTCCACGTAGGTTGCCCACACACCACCACACATTAGCAAAAATGTCGAATTAGGATGCCACATCCAATATACCACTCAACCTTCCATGTGGTGTGTCCCACATCATGGTGATGCCAACATGACATCATTTAAAATACCCACTAAATCCAGTCCTCACATGTGTCACATTCAAATTGGTTTAAAAGGCATTTGAAGGGCCTATTTTTGTTATTCTGCATAGGTCATCCTACAACTCATCTTGTGCACACCCAAAGGGCTAAGTAATTTTCAAATTCAACAAATTTTAAGCCCAAACCTTGAAATTTAAACCAGTGAAGTTTTTCCTATGATGGTTTCCACCTGTTAAGACCTCATTGTTTGAGAATTTGCAAGAATTTGGGTCAATTTCAAATCCTAGCCATGTCCTATGAAGAAACATGCACTCCCTTAATAAATTTCGTTGTTTGGACAGATAAAATGCCTCAATTAGTTAAATTGTCCTTATAAGTACATTCCTAGGCGAAAATAACCTTTGTATTTCCTAAATTCAAGCTCATTTAGCCCTAAAACCCCATTTCTGACTCGCATGCGTGTACTGTCATTTCCACAACTTGAAGTTTAAAAAGGTTTCTCCCACCAACTTGTTACCCTCACCTTGTGACATGTGGATCTCCCTAATTTGTTTCTTTTGATTATGGGAATCTCCTTTTTTTCCTTTTCTCCTCCCTCAATCAACTAATCATTCCCACTAGATTGCCCTATCATAATGGCCTCCTCATCCACTAGGAACTCTGCCGACATCCAGATGAAGGGAAAGAACAAAGAACTAGATTGTTAAGATGATAGTAACATCTAGGACCCACTCATAGTGAGATTAGACATGAGAAAGGCCATTCATATCCTTGTCGAGCAAGTGGACTCACTAGCAGTGTCAGAAATTGTCAAAGAGTTGTAGGTTTCACTTCCAAATCAAAGGCGAGAGCTAGATTTTACCAAGACAGATCTCCTCTAGGCGAAGGAACACATCAAGAGAATCTAATATAAGCTAGAGTTTCTAAGGAGAGAGCACTCTAGAAAACCTTCCCTTAGGGAAGTTAGGAAAACGGTATGGGGATAAATAATAAGGACAATAGATAAGTATGGGAATCATCTAGAATTTATCCAAGAGATAATTGAAACCATAAGAAGATCCCATATAGAAATGGATGCTATTAATAACGCTATTGGCGACTCTCCCTCTAAAGCGGAAGTGATTATAGAATTTCTTAATTGAATTCCTAAGGAACAGGCGGTAGAGGCAAACATCAACACGTATGAATGGGTAGCTAGGGCTAACCAAATGAAAATGAAGCATGAATTAGTGACGTTGGTTGAGGAGAAGATATAGGCACTAGCAGAGGAAATATAATGTTTTAAATAAAGATGAAATATGCTCTACTGGAATAGATTTCCAACTTTCTTCAATAGTAATAGGGATTTGTATCCAAAGGAATCCCTGATGAAAAGCTTGATTATAACTAAATAATATCAAAGAGGCTTCGAAGAAACAAATTGTGCCTTTCATGGAAGGGAAATTGTGAAATTGTATGTCTTAAAAACGCAACACGAAAATACTAATTTAATTTTGTTCTTGAATTAAATTGTAATTCCAATTCTCATAGAAACTTGTAATAGTTAAATAAGTTAGCTTGACTTAGTTAGATCAATTAAATCGAGTTGGGAGTCTAACTAGAGTCATATAGGGTGTCTCCTAATTTTTAGGAGCCTTGCTTGAGTTTATTTTGGGTTGCAATTATTTAATTCAGTTCAACTGAGTTAAATTCAATTAAATTAGTTCCAACTGATGGCCGAATTAGTGGGAGATCTAGTAGTGGATTTCAACCTGCAATAGTGGGGTGTAACCAACACTGATCAATTAGTAAACTAAATATTTACTCATAATTAACTCATGCATTTAAGTATGGGGGTTTACGCAGTGCATTATATTAGATATCATTTTGAGATTCAACTGCGTTAAGTAAGTCATTCACGTATGACCATTTCCATGAGAGGTAGTCGTAACTGACAATGGTCATATGTGAATGACTTACTTAACACATTTGAATCCCAAAATGATATCTAACTCATGCATGTTAGAGCAGAGAAAGACCTAGTTCAGATTGGAGTTCCAGGGACATTGTATTATCAGTTGTATAATCATCTGAATTGTACAGGTGGTGCATGCAATAAGATGAAGGCCTATGAGGATTGTGAAATTCATAATTAAGGAATTTCCTAAATTAATATGGGTTAATTCCCTAGGAATTTGTGCAAGGAAATAGGAGCTTGGAAGGCAGTATATTTGGCTAAGTATTGGCTTAATTTGGTTTGTGAAGCAGTGATATAGATAGAGATAGTTCAGAGGTTGCTCGACCTTGAGAAAAGAATCACAATCTTCTCATATTTTCTAATTAATACAATATATAAATAGCAGGGGTTTTTAGTTGTGGTTTTCCCCAGAAAATTATTGTGTTGTGTGTGAATGAACTCTTTCTCTTTTATGCTTCGTGATTTCATCAATCGTTTATTGTTTTCATTGATCAATAAATTAGATTCAAGTCAATTATTTTAGCATATTACAATCTGCATCTTGAATCTAAAAGGAATTTCTACATGGCATAAGAGCTGAAACCACTATAGAAAAGGAGAATACGAGTTTGTCTTTTGTAGGAGAAATCAAATTTGCAGTATCACACCTCAAAGCCAACAGGATGTTGTTCTAGAGATTGAGGCTCGAATATGCCCTTGAGGGGAGTTCAAACTATATTTCTTGGAAGGACAAGATGGAGAGAGTGTTGGAAGACAATAGGCTTAAGGATTTCATAGACAAAGATATTCCTAAGCTAGTTGATGCTTAGGATCTGGGAGATAGGAGAAAGTGTGTAGCAAAGGTGAGAATGATTATCCTAGAAGGAGTTCGAGATTATATTGTCTCGAACTTCCACGATAAGGAAAATCCATTTTCAATGTGGAAGGACTTGACAGACCTGTTTCAAAACAACAATGACCACAGGAAGTTGGCACTGAAGGACAAGCTCAGAAAGATCAAGATGGAGAAGAGCGACACAATACCAAAGTACTTGACCAAGTTCCGGGATGGGCTTGGAAGTGTCGGTGTTATAGTTGCTAAAGATGATATGATGAGCCTACCACTTCTAGGACTTCCTAAGAGCTGGCACAGCTACCAGAACTCAGTTAATGGGTAGGAGAAGTTACCATATGGGGAGCGGTTGTGGTCCAACTTGGTACAAGAAGAGATTCGGCGGAACACCAGGGATGGATCCTCATCCAAGAATGATGATGAGGAGAACCATGCCTTGACTAGAAAGGCAAAGAAAGGGAAGGGGAAGTCATCCCATTAAAAATTAGACTCCAGTTAGGGCGGCAAGAAAAAGGACATGTCGAAGATTAAATGTTTTCATTGTCATGAGTTGGGACACTATGCTACAAAGTGTCTGCACAAGAAGGCTAGTAAGATGCCCTCAAGAGGAGCAGCTGGTGAATCTCTTACTTCACAATTCAAGTTCGATTTCACCCTGATCGCTTGCATGGTGACATCAATGATGGGTAGTGTGTGGTACATGGATAGTGGAGCCTCATTCTATATGACTGACAACAAATAATTCTTCAGTGAGTTGGAGGAGAAGGACCTCCAAATGCACATCAAGATGGGAGATGATGGGAAGTATAACACGACTGAAATTAGTATTGTTACCTTTTAGAGGGAGTCTAGTTCTCCTCTCACATTAAAATATGCCATGTATGTTCTAGGTTTGAAGAAGAATTTGGTTTCAGTTGCCATGTTGGAGGACCATGACTATAACATGATATTTAGCAAGGGAAAGGATTTCCTTCATCACATAGCCTCAGGACTGGTGAAGCGGATTGAGGATCGAGTGAAGAACCTGTACAAATTGGATGAAGAAGATTGAGTTTATTTTAGTACAAAAGCAGAGAAGTTGCAGAGCTGAGACATCGGTGATTTGTGGCATAGAATATTGAGTCACTTGCACCACAGAGCTTTAATGATCATGCAACAAATTTCTACAAGACTTCCCAAGGGTACACTAGAGTAGAGAGACACATGAAAATGGTGTACATTGGGTAACTACACCAAAGCTTCCTTTCATGATAAATATAGTCAAGCGCAAGCGATCCTTGATAGAGTTCACTCAAATGTGTGTGGACAGTTCTTGACAACATCCATGTCCAAGCATAGGTACTATGTAATATTTTTTGATGATTTTTCTTGTAAGTGTTGGATTTTATTCATGCAGAAGAAAGATCAAACGTTCGCTAAATTTTGTGAATTTAAAGCACTTGTCGAGAATGACATAGGCGAGAAATTTAAATCTCTCAAAAGTGATAATAATGGAGAACATTTGTCGAATGAATTCAAGAACTTATATGTATCAGAAGGAATTCGATGGGAGTCAATAACACCTCATAACCCATAGCAGAATGGGGTGGCTGAAAGGAAGAACAAAATTATTGTGGGAGCGGTAAGGGCGATGTTGCATGATCAGGGCCTACCATTGCACTTGTGCGTTGAAGCATGCAATACAACTCTTTATTTGAGAAACAAAATCTCTCATCGAATTCTCGGGATGAGTACACCAAAAAAATATTTTTTAGCTAAGAAACCATATGTGGCACACATCAGGATTTTTGGTTCATTAGTCTACTGTCATGTTACCAAGGATGCAGGAAAAAAGCTAGAGCCTAACTAAGTTGGGCATATTTGTGGGGTACACTGATACACCTCACAACTATCAGGTGTACCTTCCATCCAATAGGATGGTAGTGGTTCGTAGAGATGTGAATTTCAATGAATAGAAGGCCGTGGAATTTTCCCTTGAGTGGGAGATTCAATTACATGTAGATGAGGAGATTTTAGCTCCAAAGGAGGAACCTCGAGATGATGCGGAGAAGACACATGTATAGGAGCAGAGAGTGGAAGAAACCATCCATGCAGATACTTCCAGAGATGGACGGAAGCACACTAGAGAGGTTGAAAAATTGATGCATGATGCTAGAGGGAATGTGGGAGCACCCACATCACAGCGCATGTAGAGGAGGTCACCAGATTGGTACACTGGCTGCATGGCTATGATGAGTGAGAGTGTAGAGATTGAGCCATCCTCATTTGAGAAAGTAGTGTAGAAAACAATATGGGTTGATGCAATGGTTGAGGAATATGACTTCATGATCAAAAACAATGTTTGGGAAGTGGTCCCAAGACCAGCAGACAAGTCAGTGGTGAGTTCTAGATGTAAAGCAAGCAACATATGGGAGTGTGGAGAAACGCAAGGCGAGGTTTGTGGCAAAGGATTATCTCGGGTGGAGGGAATTGATTATGAGGAGACTTTTGCTCCAATAGCAAGGTTCTCATCAATCATATCTATTCTAGCACTGCCAACACAGATGGGATGGAAGATACATAAGATGGATGAAAAGACAACATTCCTCAATGACTTGATTGGGGAAGAGGTGTATATTGAGCTTCCAAAAGGATTTGAGACCTTCAACAGAGAGTCACATGTGTGCAGACTCAAGCGATTGTTGTATGGACTAAAACAAGCACCTTGTGCTTGGTACACCAAGGTTGACTATTGGCATTATGGTTAGAAGTCTTTGGTACCTAATCAATGATGATGATGCATATGTGACTAAATGATACATCTTGCTATGTTACGGTTATGAGTTACCCATGATAAAATATTAGATGATTACTTAAATTGCATATTGATAAATATTGTTGGTTGGCCAAGAGAATGGTGTTATTGCAGGTCACATGAAGACATAGATATTCGAAGACATGGCTTACTTAGACAAATAATGATGATGAGTTCTTACCTTATGATGATAGGTTGATACTCACATATGTTGATTATCATGGTTGATGCTTATTAGATGTGGGATGTTCCATAGTGATGATACATGGTTGATATATTAAGGGTTCTTGTGAAAGATCATGCAATTCTCGTTGATGATGTGATGACTATGGTGTTTTCACATATGATATGATGTGAATGATTTTGTGTTACTGCTTGGAGATATGACATATGCCTAGTTTATTCATGGATGGTTATGATAAATCTCTTTCTACTAAGGAAATGAAGCAAGTTGATCTTGATGAGATCAAGAGGATGAGTTGATATCTATATATGACATACTTAGTCATAGGTTAATCATATTTACTTTGTCATATATTCGGAATTGATGATGGACATATATAGGTTATAGGTCTGGATGTTGTTGACAGATGATTATGGTGAAGATCATACATGGTGTAAGATAGTTGTTGATGACTATCATGGTCTTGCTTAGATATTTGGTCTCTGTTATAAATGTCATGTATATCATTCGATGTAAAGGTCATATAAAAACCCATGATGTAATTATATTTCGATCATGTATAAGCAATTGTTATATCCCCACTTGGTTGGGAGGATGAGTCAAATTCGGTATATCCCCACATGGTTGGGAGATTGAGATATGTATGAGTCATTGGTGATAGGAAGGTCAAAGTCACTTTGTCATGTTATTATTTTGGAAAATATTTGCACACTCTGCATATGCTCAGGGGGAGCATGGATGATATAGTGTATCTCAGCATGTATAAAGGGGGATTTTCCAACATGTTCTTAAGGGGAGCATGATCAATGTTTATATTCAGTTGTTCAGATATGAAAGTCTTCTTTTTGGCCCGCTCTTTGCCCTTGATGTCAAAGGGGGAGCGTGTCTTGGTGTTTTTGTTGCCATCAAGTCCAAAGGGGGAGATTGTTGGCATTATGATACAGGTGTTTTCCTTGATGGCAACTCACTCAAATGACAGTTCACAGTGCAACAGGTTAACAACAAAGAATTATAGATCATACTACATAGAATGAAGAAAGAGAGGTATACGTAGGTTCACCTTGACCAAGTTGCGTATACATGCAAGTTCACTAACCACAAGTAATGTATGCGCACACATGCACTTTCACAGAAGGAAAAGCGTGTATAATTTGGAAAACTAAGTTTTTGGTTCGAGGTATTTGGTCCATGGTATTTTGATCCATGGTATTGGTCCAAGGTATTTGGTCAGAGGTATTGACCCTAGGTATTTGGTCCAAGGTATTGGTCCTAAGTGGCTTTTGTCCATGGTATTGAGAAAGGCCTAAAACTATAAGAGGAGAAGATCATTAGGCCAAGTTGTGCAAGTATTGAATATTTGTTGAAGTGTGAGATCCAGTATGCAGGCTATTGGCTTATGGTGATGTGCTTGATCTAAACCAAGGATGAACCTTAGCGGTTAATGAAGGATAAGATCTAATGATGGATCGGGATCTTAAGGCTTGAAATAAATTTATCATTATGTGGTTTGATCATGTATAGCCTAGATCTAAATATTGATGCATGTGTTGTTCTGTTAATGTTATGATATGGGTCTGACTGATGCTCAAAGCTTTCCATTCAATAATTTGTTGTTAGATATGCGCCATGAGGTTTCTCCTTTCCCATGTGACATTTTGTGCCTTGTTATAGCTGAGCATGAGCTTAATATATTGATTTATGAAATGGAAAATGAGTCGCATCCTCTGGGTTGCATCAATACATCCCTTTCTAAAGCCCTGTTGATGCAATTTGGCGATGAAAGCCAACAAAGGTGAATGGGCATACCATCGAATGAGTTTAACGACATCCTCAACAAGTCTATTATATGGATCTAGCCTTGTCTCTCCATTGTTCGATGATTGGGGATGTTATTGCAAATATGTAACGATGTCATTCAACAATAGCTTTTATTTACAAGAGAACCCCAAATGGTGATCCACTAGCAATGACTCTATCTTTCTTTTCCTCTTGAATTTTGTCTCTGTTAGTGATTATAAATATGGAATTTTTTCCTTTTCTTCCCTAAGTTAAGGCCTTGGTTGTCCTCTCCAAAAATAGTATGTGGTAATTTTTTAAATGTGACAATTAACAATCTTTAGTTCAATGAAACATTTTCTGTATTTTAACAATAAATTTGATGGTCCACATTATATATCTATCAAACTTTATCATAATGAAATTTCCACTGAAATTTCAATGGTCTACATTATATATCTATCCGATGAGTTTTCAATTTATTTATATTTATATTTTGAAAATCTTCTAAATAACTTTTTAACTTACATAGTGCTAAGTTTTTGAGAAGAAAAATACTTCTTTTTTTTAATATCAAAATTATATATTTGAAACGAATATTGCATATAAAATATTTCAAATTTTAAAGTTTGAGTAAAAATGTTTTCAAAACTTTGAAAAACCAAACATTTCTAATAAACAATAGAAATTTAATGGCATTTTTATAAATAGCTTACATGTTTAATGTAACAGTTTAATTGTCGCTCTTTTCATGTTAATAACTTAATCATTAATGAATACTTTTTAAAAAATTATCAAAATCTCTATTTTAAAAGAAAATATTTCAAAAATTCAAAGTGTGGTTAAAAATGTTTTCAAAATTCAAAATTTGGTTTAAAATATTTTTAAAAAATTTCATAAAAAATAAACATTTTTGATAATATATTCAACATTTAGTGTTATTTTTATTTATAATATATATTTGTTAATTTATCATGTTAGTTTTTCTTTTAATGAACATTTTTATTAGTGTTAATGAATATATAGATTTTTAAATATTTTTTAATTAATATAATTAAATTAGTTTTTAAATTTGTGATATATAATTTTAAAATAAAAACTAACTATTTTATAACTATTATTCTTATTTAATATATTTAAATTATAAATATATTAAATATTAATCTAAATTCTCTGACAAATAAGGAAAGAAAAGAAAAGATTATTCAAAGCAGCTTTGTATGGCATTCTATTTTTCATGGTCTCAAAGGACTTGTTATTGGACAATCAAATATCATTATTTAATTAAATTTGATTTTTTTTAAATAGTTTATTATTTTACTCAAGGACAAGTAACAAATATCCAATTACAAATTATTCATGATAATGTATATATTATTTATACAATAAAATGGAGATATATATAATTTAATGTATATGTACAAATATTGATGGCCCACATATTATGATAGACATTGAAAAAATGTTTATTACCATTTTGTTTAATGGAAAATAATAAAATATGAGTGAAATATATATGTGTGTGCACAAATACATAGTAGTATATAGTTTTTGTCCTTCTAATTATAATTTTACTATGATCAACAAAAATTACATATATGTGATTTAATATTTATAAAAGAGTCTCAATGACACTATATATATATATTTTTTAATGAATACTTCATTCTAGTTTAATAGAACATGAAAAACTACAACCATTGTATTCCTTATACAAACATATAGCTAATATATTATCTTATTATCCCAAACAAAAACACTAATAGCCTTGACATAAACACTATCTAGATGCACATATACAGAAGTTACATATACTAAGGTTGCACATACATGGAGGTTATGTGTATATACAGAAGTTGCACATATACCTGGAAGATATGTGCATATAAAGAAGTTTCGCATATACAAAAAATATGATCATATCTTTCGTATATGTGCAATTTATGTATATGCGCAATTTCCACATATGGAAATTGTGCATATACGGTAGATGCAAGATGTGCATATACGGAAGATATGCACATATAAGAAAGTTGTGCATATCTTCAACTCTCAGACTGGATGGGTTGAATGTGTTAGTCTTGCATGCATGCTAGTTGCATGTGTGTCTTTTACACTTATATACTTGTTGCATTGGATTGATGATGTATTAGGGTTGTAGTATGGTTATCATGGAGAATTTGATGTTGATTTCATGAAGAGTATTTTTCATGAGCATGTGAAAGGTTACATATGGTTACATGTCACTTACATGTTGCTTTTATGTTGCTTACTTATATCTTTGTATGTTAGTTTACTTTTGAATATTTTGGTTACATGTATCAGCCTTGTAGTTTGATTGCAAGAACTGATCAATTATGTTCAACTACATGCATTTATGCATATTTGTAGTTGGTTAGGCATTGCTTATGCATATTGTCAGTTGCATATAGTAATGTGTACAATGAAGTAATGATTTTTGTCATGCATGAGGCCATAGCATATTGTTGATATGGCCTTGCATTAAAGTTTGACATACATGGAGGTTATGTGTATATACAAAAGTTGCACATATACCTGGAAGATATGTGCATATAGAAAAGTTTCGCATATACAGAAGATATGTTCATATCTTCCGTATATGCAAAATTTCCATATATGGAAGTTGCACATGTACAGTAGATGCACATACATAAAAGACGTACATATATGGAAGATATGAACATATAAGAAAGTTACGCATATACGGAAGATATACGCATATCTTCCGTATGTGCACAATTTTTGTATATGAAAGTTGCACATATATGGTAGATGCACATATACAAAAGATGGACATATACGAAAAATATGCGCATATGTTGTGTATATGCACAATTTCTGTATATGCGCAATTTACGTATATGGAATTTGTGTATATACGGTAGATGCACATACATAAAAGATGTGCATATATGGAAGATATGCACATATAAGAAAGTTATGTATATACGGAAGATATGCACATATCTTTTGTATATGCGCAATTTTTGTATAAGGAATTTGCACATATATGAAATTTATGTATAGATAGAACATATGCACATATTTTCAGTATATACACAATTTCCGTATATGTGCATATCTTACGTATATGCACAATTTCTGTATATGTGCAATTTCTATATATGGAAATTGTGCATATATGGAAATTGTGCACATACGAAAGATATGTGCATATCTTCCATATATACATAATTTTCTTATATGTGCACATTTCTGTGTACGCGTAATTTCTATATATGGAAGTTGCGCATATACTGTAGATTCACATTTATAAAATACATGCATATACGGAAGATATACACATATAAGAAAGTTATGCATATACGGAATATATGTACATATAGAAAAGTTTCGCATATACAAAACATATGTGCGTATCTTCCGCATATGCACAATTTCCGTATATACAAAATTTCCATATATGAAAGTTTCACATGTACGGTAGATGCACATACATAAAAGACATACATATATGGAAGATATTCACATATAAAAAAGTTACATATATACGGAAGATATGTACATATAAGAAATTTACACATATATGGAATATATGTGCATAAACGGAAGTTGCACATATACGATAGATACACATACATAAAAGATGGACATATATGAAAAATATGTGCATATATTGCGTATATGCACAATTTCCGTATATGCGCAATTTTTGTATATGGAATTTGCGTATATATGGTAGATGCACATATATAAAAGACGTGCATATATGGAAGATATGCACATATAAGAAAGTTATGTATATATGGTAGATGCACATACATAAAAGACGTGCATATATGGAAGATATGCACATATAAAAAAGTTACGTATATATGGAAGATATGTACATATCTTCCGTATATGCACAATTTCCGTATATGTGTAATTTCTGTATATGGAATTTGCGCCTACACGAAATTTATGTATATACGAAAGATATGCACATATCTTCCATATATGCACAATTTCTATATATGTTTAGTTTCATTGTATTATTTTTCATCTATTCAACCAAGATCATACCTCCCCCTTTTTGGGAGGCTTTTTATCTATAAAATATTTACTAAATGAGGTGAATTTTTTTTTTCTATATATGTGAATCATTATATTATTTTTCATCTATTCAACCAAGATCATACCTCCCCTTTTTGGGAGGCTTTTTATCTATAAAATATTTACTAAATGAGGTAAAAAAAAATTTCCTCTACCTTCTCCCTAAAGTGTCACTTATCCTATCTTAGAAGTTGTCCTTTAAACCCAATTATCCAAAGATCATGTTCTCCCTATCTTCTATTTCTAGACCTTGTGTACACAATTATATCCTCTATCAACATTGCCAAATAATATGTTGTTAAGTTCTCTATCGAAGGCATGACCAACTTCTCTTCTTGATATGATATGGAAGGCTCATTTTTTATAGTTTTTATATTCATCATTGAGTAGATGTGCATCTATGGGGTTGTACTAAGTCTATAGGCATTATCTCCCACCTTTTTTAGTATCTTGAAAGGACAATGTCACATAGCCTTGATTTTATTACTAGGACCTTGTAGCCTCTGCTTGTTCAACTATAACAATACTCTATCTTCCACTTTGAATGGCTTCTCTTTTCTATGTTCATCATCCCTAGCCTTGTGTTTTCCTATGACTTCTACAATGTTTCCTATACTTGTAAATGGATTGCGTAATCTTCTCAAAAAAACATTCTACTCTTAATGCATCCCCTATGAGATCCTCCCTTACTCCTCCTTAATATCCATGGTAAGTATAGGACCACAAATAGTTTTCATTTAAGACCTCAAAATAGATCTAGAATGTTTTCACCCTTAATTTTACAAATTCATACTGTCGGAAAGATTGACCCCACAAGATGATTCCTCTGTTTTTTTTTTTTAATACAATAGCATCAAAATAGATAAAAATTAATGTAATGGTATAATATGGATCATAAATCCCCATTTTTTAGCCTTTTGGTCCCAAAAATATTTACTAGATGAGGTGAAAAATGTTTTCCTCTATTTTCTACAAAGAGTACCATTTAGGTTTGCCTAGAAGTTGTCCTTTTAACCCAATCTAAAAAAAACCTTATTGCCCTTATATAGTAGTTTTATACATCTTCTGCAAAATTGTTTCCTTCGTCAACTCTACCTTAACATATGGTCCCAAGACATCTATGGTAGGTAGGACCTTTCCATCTTCTTGGTCCAACAACGAAGGCTCATAGAGTTTGATATGTTTCATATTCAACACTCAATAAATGTACATATATGGGCATAGACCAAGTTTGTAGGTAGTATCTGCAAAATTTTCTAATACCATGAAAGGACCATGTCACAGTACCTTGATTTTCTTAACAAGACCCTATAGTCTCTCCTTTATTAAATTAATCATAACGTTCCTCCCACTCTAAATGACTTCTTTGTCCCATGTTGAGCATGCCTAACCTTTTGTTTCCTTGTAACCTCTTTAGCATATCGGATACTTGCAAATGAATTTCCCTAATCATCTCAACCAAATTTTATACTCTTAATGCATCCCATAAGAGATCCTCCCTTACTCCTACTTGTTATCCATAGTAAGTTTAGGACCAGAAAAGGTTGCCATCTAAGGCCTCAAAATTGTTGTATAAGTTTTTCATCACCGTTCTTCCTACTTGGGACCATTACTAAAGTTGACCCTACAAGTTGATTCCTCTAATTATTTCACTCTAAGAGCATTGAGATAGATGAAAAAGTATATAATGATCTGATTTGGATCATACCTCCCCATTCTGGGAGGCATTTGGTCCCTAGGATATTTACTAAATGAGGCAAGGAGACATTTTCTCTACCTTATATGTGGAGAACCATCTAGCCTTGTTAGTAAGTTGTCCTTTCAACCCAATCTTCCAAAGGTCATGTTTCCCATATCTAGTGTCATTCTAGACATCTTCTATAAAATTATATCCTCTATCAATTCTATATAAGCATCTAGTGTTAAGTCCTTGATATAAGGTATGGCATGCTCCTCTCCTTGATCTAACATTGAAGGCTCATAGTGTTTGATATTTTACACATTCATCATTGAGTAAATGTGAATTTATGCGAGTAGACAAGGTTTGTATACATTATCTCACATCTTTCTAGTATCTCAAAAGGACCATATTGTGGAGCCTTAATTTTATTACCATGATTCTATAACCTCTCCTTGTTCAACTAAAACCATACTCTATCTTCCACTCTGAATGATTTCTCTATTCTGTGTTAACCATGTTTGGATTTGTGTTTTCTTGTGACTTGTTTAGAATCTCATAAAATTGCTATGGATCTCCATAATCTTCTCAGTTATTTCTTCTTATTGTAATGCATCCATTTCAATCCTCCTTACTATCCATAGTAATTATGGGACCATTTTTTTTTTTTCATTTAAGTCCTCAAATGGCTTTAGACTTTTTCACCCCAAATTTTCTAAATTAGGTCCATTAGAAAAATTGACCCTACTAGTTGATTCCTCCAATTTTTCACTCCAAGAGAATCAAGATAGATGAAAATTATTATGATCCAATATGGATCATATCTCCCTATTTTTGCACTATTTTTCTCACCAAATCCATTACAAAATTAGGTGAGGAAAATTTTCCTCTACCTTCTCCTTGGAGTAATATTTAGCCATGCCTAGAAGTTGTCCTTTCAACTCAATCTACCAAAGGTAATGTTTCCTTTATCTTGTAAATCTAGACCTCTTTTACTAAACGGTATCCTCTTCCAACTCTACCTAAGTATCTGGTGTTATGTCCTTTATGCAAGGCGGGACCTGCTTCTCTTCTTGATTTGATATAGAAGGCTCATAAAGTTTTAGTAAATACGCATGTGGGGTAGACTAAGTCTGTAGGAAGTATCCCACACCTTTTGTAATATTTCAAAAGGTGTAGAAAATCTACTGCAGGTTAACCCGATAATGTAATATAAATCAAAGCAGAATACTATAATCTACTTCTACTATCAATTTGTGGAATCTTAATGATCGAGTTGAACAATATAACAACAAGAAGAAGAATCAATGCACAATACACATGAAAATACTTTGCAGAAAGACTCAGCTAAAAGCCTCATTATTTGTATTATCATACAAGGTGGAAATACATAGGAATGATACAAAGCCTTAGCTCTCATAGCTATCCAGCTCTCAGTACAATCCTCACAGATGCTCACAGGAAATCCTGGATTCTCTCAAGCCTTCCTCTCTGCCCTCCAAGCTCCTATTTCCTTGCGTTGTTCCTTTGGGATGATCTCCTTCAACCAAGTGGAAAAACTCGATTTACCAAGTGAATGATCTCTTGATCTCACACACTGTCAGAGCTGCACAATCCTCAACGAATGATTCCTTACTGCATGCATGAGTTTTCTTTATAAGAAAACACATGCAACTGATAGTACATTTTCCTTGACTTTAATCTCAACTGGATCTTTCTCAGAATAGACATGCATGATTTTTTGATGAGGGAATCTTCATTTAATTGGAGTACTCTAGTTGAGTGCATGTATGCATCAACTGACTATTAACTCACCATTAGTTCCTCAAACAGTTTGGAACTAATTTAACTGGACTTAACTCAGTAAACTGAATTAACTAATTACAACTCAAATATAACTCAATCTTATCTCCTTAATTTAAGGCTTATCTCCTTAATTTAAGGGATAACTCTTGCATGACTTCAGAAAGACTTCTAACTTGAATTTCTCTAACTAATTAAGTCAAAATATCTTAATTAATTATTTCCAAGCAGTTGTTAAGACTAAATCGATTTTAATTCACAATTTAATTCAAGGATAAATTAAATTGGAATATTCTTGTTTCCACATTTCAGAACTCCCTCTCAACAAGAAAGGGATTATCTACCACCCTGATCTTGTCTCTATGGAACTCGAATTTTCACTTTGACAATGCCTTTGTCAAAATGTCAGCATCTTGCTCCTTTGTCAAAATATACTGCAACAACATGATCGTACCATCATCAGCAACTTGCTTTACCTTGTAAAGCCAACGGGAACTCACAACTAACTTTTTCTCCAGTCTCAGAACCACATCCCAAACACTGTTACGAACCGTGGAGCCATACTCCTCCACCATAGCATCAACCCAAATCAGTTGCTACATTGCTTCCTCAAAGGAAGATAGCTCAGTCTCAACACATTCCCCAACAAGGGCCCTGTATCCAATGTACCTCTCAAGTGACCTCCTCTGTCTGCACTGAGAAGATGGCGCTCCCACATTCTCTCTCGCATCCTCCAACAATCTGTCAGCTTTTCTTGTGCACTTCCATCCATCTGTGGAAGACTCTTCTTGAGTGGATGTCTCCACTCCTGGAACCTCTGCATGCGGCTGCTCCACATTAGTTTGAGGCTCCTCCTCCTTAGGAAACAATAGTTCCTCCACATCCTAGTTGGAGCTCTCTCTTAAGGGAAACTTGCATGGCCTTCTTCTCATCAAACTTGAGATCTATATGAACCACTGTCCTCCAACTAGTAGGCAAGTACACCCGATAGTTGTGAGATGTATTAGTGTACCCCACAAGTATCCCCAACTTTGTTGTCAGCTCAAGCTTCTTTTGTGCATCCTTTGTCACATGGCAGTATACTGATGAGCCAAAGATCCTGAAGTGACCCACATCTGGTCTCTTACTGGAGAAAGCTTCCTTCGGTGTCTTCATCCCAAGTATGCAATGTGGGATTCTATTTTGCAAATAGACCAATGTGTTGCATGCCTCAGCTCACAAGTGAAGTGGTAGGCCTTGGTCATCCAACATTGCTCGTGTCGCCCCTACAACAGTTCTGTTCTTCCTTTCGGCCACCCCATTCTGATGTGGGTTATGAGGTGCCATCAACTATCATTTAATTCCTTCCATTGCATAGAATTCCTTGAACTCTTGAGAGACATATTCTCAAATGTTGTCGCTTCTCAAGGACTTGATCTTCTTCCCTGACTCTTTCTCGACCAAAGATTTGAACTCACAAAACTTTTTGAAGGTTTGATCCTTCTTCTGCATGAAATAAATCCAACATTTATGAGAATAATCATCAACGAAAATCACATAATACCTTTTCTTCGGTGGATGCAGTCGAGAATCGTCCAAACACATCGGTATGAACTCGCTCTAAGATAGCCTTTGCTCAACTGTCTCGATCATGAAAGGAAGATTTGGTGTACTTTCCCAATGTAAAACCTTTGCATGTGTCAACTTGCTCAAGTTTACCTTTGGGAAGTCATGTAGATATATGCTACAATATCTTCAAAGCCCCATGATGCAAATGGCCCAACCGCCTATGCCACAAATTGCTAATGTCTTGGCTTTGCACCAATTTTTCTTTCGTACTCAATGTTGCACAATCATCTACCTCTAGTTTATAGAGATTCTTCACCCGAATCCTACCCTCTTGGTCTGACCCATGGCTATGTGTCTTAGGAACGCCTTTCCTTTACTAAAGACAACATCGTACCTTTGTCCTCCAACATCATGATCGATGCCAAATTCTTCTTCACTCCAGGCACAAACTTCACATCTGTCAGGGTGAGAGGAGCTCCATGCTCCCTCTGAAAAGAAATTGTGCCCACTCCTAAAACACTATACCTTTTGTCATCACCCATCTCTATGCACATCTTGAGGTTTTTCTCCTACAAGGCACTGAATAAACTTTTATCATCGGTCATGTGGAATGAGGCTCCACTATAAAGATATCAGACATGACCCATCATCGATGACACCATGCATGCGATGAGGGTAAAGTCCATTTCGAACTGAGTGGATAATGCCTCACCTTCCGATCCTTCCGAGGATCCCTTCTTGGACTTCATCGATGGGAAATTAGTTGCATAATGTCCCATCTCATGACAATTAAAGCATCTCATTTTAGACTTGTCACCCTTCTTCCCTCCATGAGAAGAATTCGATTTAGAATGGGAAGCCTTCCCCTTCCCTTTCCTTGCCTTACTTGCTAAGGCCAGATTTTCTTCATCATCATCCTTGGATGAAATACCATCTCGCATGCTCCTTCTGATCTCCTCCTGCATGAGATCCGACCACAGTCATTCCCAATCCGGTAGTTTCTCCTTTCCGTTCACAGAGTCTTGTTAGCTATTCCAACTATTTAGAAGGCTAAGGAGAGAGAGGCTCACCATATCATCATCGACAGTAGTTATTGCCACACTGCTAAGCTCATCTCTACAGGTAGTGATCTTTTTTAGATATGTGGAAATAGTATCGCCCTTCTCCATCTTGATTCTTCGAAGCTTATCCTTGAGCGGCAATTTCCTCTAGTCATTATTGTTCTGGTAGAGGTCCTTCTGTTAGAGTCGGTCTAGTAGCCCTCCATCAGCGATCAAAACTCTTTGCATTTGCATAAGTAGGTGTCTCATCAGTGTCATCTCATTGCATTCCATCAGGCATGCCATAACCCTGATGGAGGAGCCAATGTCTTTATTCCCCTCTTGGCACTGCTGGATCAAGTTGTTTCAGTCAATAAACTCTTTCAAGGTTATTTGTCATGTCTAGAGGTCAAAAGTCCTAGGTCTAGGGTTTAGGTCCAATTTATCTTTGAGGTCATGTCTTTAAAAGTCAATACATGCCCAACAGACCAGAGGGATGACTATCAAAGTATTTCTTCAAAAGATTTCATCTTGTACAGCTAATTTTTACCTTGGATTTAAAAACCCTGTTTTTAAATACAAGATCATTTTCTCATTTTGTAAAAGGTTGTAAAAATTCATCGAAAGTCAGTATGTAGCCCTAGTCCCCTTTGCCAAGATTCCTCAGAAGCTATCCCTGCAAAAATTTTCAAGAAAAAGCATCAGTTCAACCAATTTCAGGACGAAAGGAAACCATAAAGTCAGCAGCATTTAAATTTTGAAAAAGTGTCAAGTTATAAACATTAGAAAGAGCGTTTGAGGGGAAATTAATTTAAATCAAGCCTATAAAGCCCCTCTCTCCCTCCATTTGATCATCATTTGCCTCAAAGCAATAGTGAAAGGCGATTTGGAGACAAAATCGGGTGGAATTGCAGAGAGGACCTGCACGCGACCCATCCATACCTGTGCGCGACCTGTTGGGTGGGCGCGACCCGTCCAGGGGGTCCCAATAGTTGGAAAACAACACAGCCGTGACCTGTTGGGCACGTGCGACCCGTCCAGACCTGCACGCGACCCGTCGGGAATTCACTTACAATAAATTGCTTACAAACTTCAAAACGACCCCAAATCTCCTCAAGTTTGCAGGTAGGCCTTTAATCATTAATGTTTTTTTGCTTGCTAAAGCAAAATGATTATGGAAAATGTGCATAAATGCCATCAAGTTGAAATGGGAAATTTAGCTTAAAAATGTCAAAGGCAGGGTTTTGTTTTGCTGTTTTCAAGGTCATCCTTTTCACCCCCACTTTTTCCCCGCATCCCTTTACCACCTCCCATATCATTTCTACCTAATCTCCCTACCAAAAATACCAAAAGCCCTAAAACACCACCCCTATCCCTAAAATTCAATAAAATAACCCCATGTTATGATTTCTTCCCTAAATTCCCTTTTTCATATATTTTCCCTTTGTTCCCTCAAAAGGTCCCTTCCCTAACATCTCCCTTGTGTTATTTGTCCCCTTGAAGCAGCATTTCAACAGTTAAAACAACAGGTCATTTGAGCAGAAGCAGCAGTACAGTTCAACCACTTTTCTCTTGAAACCATGTCAAAAACTGAAACCGACTATGAGCAAAGTGATGACCGTGAGTCAACACCAGAGGTTGAGGTACAAAGGAGGAGGGGTGGTAAGGGTGGTCACCATGTGAGAGAGGAGCCCACATCTTTGACCATATGCAGGCTTGTCACATTGCAGTCATGTTTCCGCTATCAATCATGTTATGAATTTTGCGAAAGGATTTCTCAAATTCAGCATCACAGGGAATTGGTCCGCTTGTTTGCTTTGCATTTGCATGACGGGCATGTAAATCTTGCAGGGGTGGATTTTACATTGACACCTGAGATGGTTTCTCAAGCAACGGGGATACCTAATGTTGGAGAAGAGTGGAACAAGCGCAAACTATTGGACAGATTTCAGTATGAGCCTTACTTTAAGCCTGAATATATGAGGCACATGACTGGTGTATTTCTTTTCAGATTTTTGAAGGATGAGTATGTTCCCTTGATGAGGCTCATCATGCGCTATTTCACCTGTGAGGGCATATTTTCACGTTTGTTTTCATACCATATTCGCTTGTTGATGCATTTCGCACGGGTACAGATGATGAACATACCATTTTTCATGTGCCGGAATATTGAGAAGATGGTGCCATTGGTGCAGAGAAAGAGTCCAGCACAACAACATAGAAGCATTTACCATTATGCTTTGATCAAGATTGTGGTCATGCATCAGTTGGCCTAGCAGGGTATCCTATGGGAGGATTTCATCTCCCGAGATTTCTTCATAGCGTCACCACCACACCCTGAGTTTGTTTATGAGGAGGGGGGACCTTCACAGCAGCATGATATCCCAGAAGTTAGACATGTCAACTCTCCTCTATTGGTCACATATCAGAGAGGCCACACGGCCTTATTTGCATCAGCTCTGCGAGTATTATCTCCACATCAGGTGGAAGGGGTCTCGCCTTCTTCATCAGCACCGCGAGTGTTATCTCCACATCAGGTGGAAGGGGCCTCGTTTTCGACAGCAGCATAGGTATCAGAGAGGGGCAAGAAGCCCATGATTGAGGAAGGATTGTCAGGTGATCCAGATATTGACATCATTGATCTTGACGCCTGTTCTCCTAGCTCAGAGCTTAAGGAGATCATCTGAGAGCAAAGGACTGAGAATGAGTCACTACACAAGAAACTGCAGATGGAAAAATGGGTAATCAACTATTTAGAGCAGCGCAATAAACAGTTGGAGGATGAGCACGAGCTTTATGAGCAGCGGAGGATTCGTGAAGACTGGGAATTAGCCCATAGGAGACCCGGTGATTTGACACCCATAGATTGAGATTCCATGCTTCTTCGGGTCAATGCTCATTTGGAGAGGTTGCTGGCCAAGGCCAACAGAGTTAAGGACCTGCTCCGGAATATGAAGAACCACTATTGGGCCCAAATGCATGTATGCAAGGCAAGAATGAAGGTGCTCCAAGGACGGTTGGCCAAGGCACTCAAACGAAGAAAAAGGCCCGATCCCCTCCACATCTTAGCTGAGGCTTCCTTGAAGGAGCCTGGTACTAAATGACTCAACCTCAGCACAAATTTCAAAAAAATTTGAGCATTTTTGGTCACTTGTGAATTTTTGGTCAAAAAATAGGTTTTCTCCACCAACGGGTCGCGCACCATGCGTGACCCTTTCGATTGGGAGGTTCATTTCAGGAAAAGTTAGCATTTTTTGATTTGTCATGAAAAAATACACTTGCTCAGCAAAGACCAAGAAATGTCACCAAGTTTTGAGCCTCCAGAAGGTCAAAAAACAAGCAAAAAATGACTTTCTGCCACCTTTTTGACACACAGGAAGCAGTCTTGGGAGATTGCAATTTGGGAGGGGCAAATTGACACCAAATTTAGAACTTCCACTTGGGTTGGAAAGTAGACATCTCGACCTTTCCAACAAGCCCACTTTTGCCTATTTTGGACACCTGGAAGTGCCTTAAAACCTGCTCCAAAAGTGCGCGCCCCGTTCAGAATCAGTGCGCGACCCGTTGGGCAATTTTCACAGAAATTGTACCTACAACTCAGCAAAACGCAGTTTTGACTAGGTTTGACTTTTTGGAGTGGATTTTGATTCGGCTTGATGTAAATGATGTAATTTTATGATATTTTGACACTCATTTATCTCTTCTAGAAGATTCATTCATGAGATAGGCAAAAATTTAATGAATGAATTGGTTTCCTAGCTTATAGAGGCAAGTTGTTTTGACTACCTAGATTTTAGTGATCAGTTTGGAATTGGTTGAAACAGCTCCTAGGATAGTGAGCCCGACCCCTAGAGGCAAGGAAAGATGTTAGATTTCCTATATTATGTACTTTCTTAGTCATTTTCATGGTTGGACTCTTGAGGGAGAAAGCTTCTATTGTATTACTTATTGTATCTCTGCAATTTTTGGCTAAGGAAGACCAGGGTTTTGCAGTCCTTTTTGGGATTCTTGTGGTTACATGTATTGATGGTGTGCTTCTCATTGTATTTGTAAGTTTGTTATGTGAATCATCTTCTTACTTTTTCTTCTGCAAATTAGGCAAATGAAGTGTTAAGGTAGAATTCATGGTTGCTATGCTCTGCCTTTAAGTTTGCTTAATATCAATGTTTTCAGCTGTTTAAGGAGAATTCAAGGTGATTGCTTGCTCTCCTTAGCTCCTCACCAGTCATTCTAAATCCATCCAAATCTTTCAAAGGCATCAATACAGTCTCCTACCTCGCCCCAAAGAACCCCCTGCAAAAACTGTGTCCAATCCCCGCACCCAAAATTGCCTTTCCCCAATTTTCCACCAAAACCCTAAAAATCCCAAATAAAACCTTTTTATCAGTTTACTAGCCTAAAATCAGTGTTCTTTATTGGTTATCTCTACCCGTTGAATATCTTTGCCGAGATAGACCGGAGAGAGCCCTCTCTTGCCCCGTAGGGCTAGCTACGAGGCTAAGTGGTTTGATGTTGCCTTGGAGTTTACCTTTTTCAGCCTCAGGTGAAATTTCAAGCGCTAACATATTGGCGACCATACTGGGGAGAAAATTCGACTTGTTGATTGTCTTGTCCCAGTACATGAAATCAAATTGAAGATCTGATGCTGATGGTGGATAGCAGTGATTCACATATGCAGGCTGAACCATTCACCTGGCGACTCCAACTCGATCCAGACAGTTCAGTGCTCGCTGATTCATTCATGCAATGGTGGGGTATGTGGCAAACGCGGCACTTTGTGAAGCTCTAAAAGAAGTTAGAGAGTGGTTAGTGGATATTGAAATTAATGAAGAATTTTTTAGTGCCTTCTTTCAATGTTTGAAATCTTCGAAGTTTCATCTTGAAGCTAAAACTCATGTCTATGAGTTAATGGTTGAAAGAATCGAGAAGGAGATTCAGTATATAGATGAGTAGATTCAGTCATATGATTTCCAAGACCCTAAAAAGTTCTTGGAAATCCTTCCTCCTTCGCAACAAGAAATCATAGAATTGCCTACAGATGTTTACATTGACAGTGTGCAGCAGGAGGTATGTATTGCAGAGTTGGGTTAGCCAACAGAGTCCGGCTTCCGCAATCCAATGGCAGCATACATGGACATGTTTTTTAGTTTGATTGATAGATCAGGCTGTATTATACATAGCAAGGCTCATTACGTGCATGAAGGGTTGCCAGCGATTACATCTGTGTCCTAGCGGAAGCATTTTCAGGTTTACTTGAATGGTTAATCTGGCATTTTAGTATTACCTGATCTATCATTTGTACAGCCAAGTAGGGTAGATTTTGTAAATAAATAAGCAGCCAAAGGGTAGCATCTTATTCCAGTTTCATTACAGCTTTAGTTTGAAGTTATGTTAAGCTAGTGTTTTAGTCATTTCAGTCTTGAGATTTAATCAGTTTCAGTTCAGTTTCAGTTTGAAAATTGAGTCAAGAGTTGTGTCGATTTGTTCAAATAATGACTCCATTGCCCAATGGATAATGCACTGGTCTGCTCTCCCAGAGGTCTAAGGTTCTTGGCACCTCCAAGGAGCTACCATCACCATTGGAGCCAATGTTAGAGTCGGTCTAGTAGCCCTCCATCAGCGATCAAAAATCTTTGCATTTGCATAAGTAGGTGTCTCATCAGTGTCATCTCATTGAATTCCATTAGGCATGCCATAACCCTGATGGAGGAGCCAGTGTCTTTATTCCCCTCTTGGCACTGTTGGATCAAGTTGTTTCAGTCAATAAACTCTTTCAAGGTTACTTGTCTTGTCTAGAGGTCAAAAGTCCTAGGTCTAGGGTTTAGGTCCAATTTGTCTTTGAGGTCATGTATTTAAAAGTCAATACATGCCTAGTAGGCCAGAGGGATGAATATCAAAGTATTTCTTCAAAAGATTTCATCTTGTATAGCTAATTTTTACCTTGGATTTAAAAACCCTGTTTTTAAATACAAGGTCATTTTCTCATTTTGTAAAAGGTTGTAAAAATTCATCGAAAGTCAGTATGCAGCCCTGGTCCCCTTTGCCAAGATTCCTCAGAAGTTATCCCTGCAAAAATTTTCAAGAAAAAGCATCAGTTCAACCAATTTCA
>APFE031279084.1:146242-163148 GCA_000404065.3 Pinus taeda
TAACCTGATAATGCAATATAAATCAAAGAAGAATACTATAACCTACTTCTACTCTCAATTTGCGGAAGCTTAAAGATCGAGCTGATCAATATAACCAGAGGAAAAAGAATCAATGCACAATACACATGAAAATACTTTGGGGAAAGCCTCAGCTAAAAACCCCACTATATGTATTATCATACAAGGTGGAAATACATAGGAATTATACAAGGCCTTAGCTCTCACAGCTATCCAACTCTTAGTACAATCCTCGCAGATGCTCACAGGAAATCTTGGATTCTCTCAAGCCTTCCTCTCTGCCCTCGAAGCTCCTATTTCCTTGCATTGTTCCTCTGGGATGATCTCCTTCAACCAAGTGGAAAAACTCGATTTACCAAGTGGATGATCTCCTGATCCCACACACTATCAGAACTGTGTAATCCTCAAGGAATGATTCTTCACTGCATGCATGAGTTTTCTTTATAAGAAAACACATCCAACTGATAGTAAATTGTCCTTGACTTTAATTTCAACTGGGTCATTCTCAGAATAGACATGCATGAGTTTCTGATGAGGGAATCTTTAGTTAACTGGAGTACACTAGTTGAGTGCATGCATACATCAATTGGTTATTAACTCATCATTAGTTACTCAAACAGTTTGGAACTAATTCAACTGGACTTAACTTAGTAAACTGAGTTAAATAATTACAACTCAAATATAACTCAATCTTATCTCCTTAATTTAAGGGATAACTCTTGCATGCCTTCAGAAAGACTTCTAACTTGAATTTTTCCAACTAATTAAGTCAAAATAACTTAATTAATTATTTCCAAGTAGTTGTTAAGACTAAATTCGATTTTAATTCACAATTTAATTCAAGGACAAATTAAATTGGAATATTCTTGTTGCCACATTTCAAAAAAAGGACCATATCATAGATCCTTTATTCTGTTACCAAGACCTTATGGCCTCTCCTTATTCAATTACAGCCATACAATATCTCACCCTCTGAATGAATTATTTGTTCTATGTTCGCCATTCCTAGACCTTTGTTTTCATGTGACTTTTTTAGCATCTCATGTACCTACAAATGGATCTACCTAATCTTCTAAAAAAAAAACTTCTCTTACTGCATCCACTATGAGATCCTCCCTCACTCCTTCTTGTCCATAATTAGTATGGGACCACAAAACGTTTTCATTTAAGGACTTAAAATGGATTTAGAAGTTTTTCACCCATAATTTTCCCAATTGGGACCGATATTAAAATTGACCCTACAAGTTGATTCCTCAAATATATTCACTCTGAAAGCATTAAGATAGATGAAAAATAATATAATGATCCAATCTAGATCACACATACCCATTTTGCGAGGTGTTTTCTCCCTAAAATATTTATTGAATGATGTTAAATTTTTACTCTACCTTCTCCTTAGAGTAAGACTTAGCATTTCTTGGAAGTTGTTCTTCCAAACCAATACACCATAGGTCATGTTACCACTATATTGTAGTTCTATAGCACTTTTGAAAAATTGTATCCTCTATTAACTCTACATGAGCATCTGGTGCTAATTCCTCTATGGAATATAAGACCCACTGATTTTCCATATGTGACATCAAAGGCTCATAGAGTTTGATATTTTCCACATTCACCACTAAATAAATATGCATGTATGTGGGTATGTTGAATCTAGGCATTACCTCCAACCCTTTCTTGTATCTAAAAAGAACCATATCATATAGCCTTGATTTTCTTACAAAGACATTGTAGCCTTTCCTTTTTCAACTACAACCATACTTTGTTTCCTATTCTAAATTACTTCTCCATTATATGTTGGTCATACCTAGCCTTGTGTTTTACTATGAGTTGTTCAATGTCTCTTGTACTTACAAATGGATCCACCTAATCTTCTCAACTATTTTACTACTATTAATTCACCCCTTGCAAGATCCTCACTCACTTCTCATTTTTTTCCATGGTAAGTTTGGGACAACAAAATTTGTCATTTAAGGTCTCAAATTGGGTGTAGATTTTTCCCCACAATTTTCCAAATGCTGACCACTAGTAAAATTGACCCTACAAGCTAATTCCTCCCGTTTTTTTCACTCAAAGACACCATGATAGATGAAAAATAATATAATGATCTAATCAAGATTATACCTCCCTAGTTTTGGAGGATTTTGGTCGATAAGAACTTTAAAGACTGCGGTGAGGACACTTTTCCTCTACCTTCTCCTTGATGCACCATTTATCATTTCCTAGAAGTTGTGATTTCAACCCAATCCACATGTTCCCATGTATACAACAACCCCCATTTTGTTTCCAAAATAAATGGGGACCCTATTAAATTTTTTTATTTTTTCCTTGTTTATTTTCCTATGAAAAGTGTTTATATCTTAGATTTTAAGTTTTTGTTATGAAAAAAAAATCTTTGATTTTTTAAAGTTTCATGTTAAATTTTTGAAAATCTGGATTCCTTCCTTGATAATATACTAATCCAGCATTTACCTTATTCCTTTGCATGATGTTTCTTTACTTCCCTTGATGTATAAATATGTGGATTACCTTTATCATATTGTAGATGAATCAGACCTGCTACCAGTTTGTGTTATACTATATTTTATTTGGATTTTATTTTGTGTAGATTCCCATCTAGGCTTGTGTGATGATCAACAAGATCTATACCTTCTACCCCCAGAATGACTGTATATCCAGTTTAAACTCTAATCACGATTAAGTAACGAGTAATGAAGATCCACCCATCTACTCTTATTTTAGTAAGAACAATTTGCATGCCTCACAACCCAGATGGATGAATTTGTTTAAAACTACTTAATCATCAGATTAGGCTAATTAGGAAAGAAAATACAATTAATCATGACTTGATATTTTCACTAATGCTGGAAAAGTAACTTGTTGCATCTTCTAGATCTTGGATGCATGGATTATATCATTAAAATGTGATTAAAGTTATACAAGGGTAGAAATTAAGTTTAACTGAGACTAAACCCTGATTTTGATCTAAACAACCAAATATGACATCTAGACCAAAGAAACAAATTCAATTAAAATACCTCTCTAGACCCCAGATAGCTGAATTAATGAATTGGTGACCATTTGATGCATGATTTGACATATATTTACCTTTCAAGTAACTTCAAAAACTCTTAGCCTGAGTAGCCTCACTAACGATATTTTCATCTTCACTTATTCATCATTTATTATTTTGAGTACCTTCAACCCTTGGTTAACTGTGATATCTTTGCAAGTTGTTATCAGTTTTAAAATAATGTTTTCTCTAGTTTTAAGTTGATTTGGTCAATATCATAAACATATTTCTTATTTCAAGTAATTTCTTAATATCTTGAGTTCTTACAATTGTTAAATTTGTTTGTGCAGGTAAATGGGAAAAGGGAGCAAGCCTAATGTTATAACCCTATTTTCCACTTCATTTATAGTGAAACCCAATATAAGCTTACCTCAGTTGTTTGGCTAAAATGCATCCAGTTTCACCTTTTCTTTTATTTATGTGAGATTTATACCATGATAAAAGGGTGAAATTACATGATTGATAAATTTTTCATAATTAATTTACCAAAATATTATAATTATTAGATAATAATTATTTCATAATTGAGACAATTGAGGAAAATATCATAATTGTGAAAAAGTTTTCTAGCATTTTCCATTCCCAAGGAGATAAATTTGACCCACTTGTGTATGAGTTGGATAGGGGTCAATTATTGTGGAAGTTTGCTAACTTCTCAAGTCCCTATGTGTCTAGATACATTCTCCTAGATGATAAAACAAGCTTATATAATCTCACTAAGAGGAAAGAGTTTAAGGTCAAGCATCCACACGATAGCGCAAGAGATTTCCTGGGAGAGGAGACCATAATACAAGCTTCAAGAGAGGATCTCCTTTGCTAGAAGGTATATTGATGTAATTTCTCTTATATGGTTAATATAAATCTATGTTCCTTCCCCTTATATAAGTTTTGCAGTAATTTATATGTGTGATTTCTAGATGTTTTGAGTTGAAGATCTTCTATACGAAGAACACTTGTCATCTCTGTTTGGTTGTGCTTTTGTGCGAGATTTGGATTGAGAGTGGATGAAAAAGATCACTTTATTGGAGTGAAATGATTTTGTATCAGGCCCAAAAACCTTTACCAACTTGTGAGGAGGCAAGGTACTTGCTCATACTTTGTAGCAATAGAAATTGCATCGAAACTGCATGCATGGCCATCTAGATTGGGGATTGTTATTAGATTGTCTTAGCCATTCTCTTTTATTGTCTGATGATCTCAATTGGGCATGAGCTCAAGGAGAAATAACTCCCTGTATAATTCATTGCAACAAAATCGGTGCTTTCGATGAGAGAAATTTTGTTTTGTGTCCACTTTGCCTTTGGTTTCTATTGATTTCTCTCCTATCCTAGTTTGCTGAGTTTTCTCCTATTTTTCTGACTCTTTGTGGCTATTTTTAGGGATTATTTTCTAAATATTTTCCTTTTTTCTCGACTTGTGTGTAGGTTTTTTGAGAATTATTAGTTCATTCCCTAGTTTCTCCCACATGGATTCATTCGTGCAACTAGAGAAACCTAGTCACTTGCTTGCAGTTAGGAATAGAGTGACTGACCAAATTTAGCTTGTCTTGTGCATGCGACTAGGCTTCTAGCCTTGAAAAATCAATTTTTATCCTCTCACATTTCTATTTTTGTCGTTGATCTGTCTAAGCTCCTTTCTTACTGGCTGGGTATGGTCTAAATCTGTTTTCTTTTGTTTGATTTCCTTAGATTTTCTTTCCTTCGTTGGGAGAAGTATTTTGTCATGTACTAGGCATCAATCCTCTTGTTTTCTTTTATATATTGGAGATCTGTAATATCTATTTGTTTTTGGTGTTGTTATTTCTTGATATTTGTCAGATTTGAACCATTTCTTATTCATTGGTTTTGATCTTCCATTGCTTGTGTTCTTCCAAGTTCCCTTGAAGGATTCTTTGTGTGCTTTGGTTGAGGACTAGTTTTCTCATTTCTAGATCTCAATTTCGGATCTGTTTGGTTGCTTTTGGTGACTGCTTGGATCTGCTTCATATCTCATTTTTAGATCTTTATGTCATTTGTGCACTTTTTTCACTTATTTTTGAGTGATCTCTTTCTTCTTTTGGTTATTTTTGTCACAAATGGTGGTGTTGTGATTGGTTGTGTATTCGTCATCTAGGAAAGTTCATTTGGGTGTGTTTTGATTGTCTTATATCGCTCTCATTTGATCTTGTCTAGGCCTTCTTGCCTTTAGGGTTTGGTGTTGACCTTTGTAGAACATTTTCCTTGCTTGAGCCATTGTACTATAGCCCTAGCCTATTGGCATTGCCTTCCTTCTTCCACTTTTGGCTTTTGGTTTTGATCACTTTAAGTGTGTTTGTTTTTTTGGTTTTGTTTTCCTGGCTTTAACACTTTTGAAGTTATTTTCGTTCTTGCTTGGGAAATTTTCTTTGGTCTCTTCTCGATTACTTGGTTTTTCATTTTGGTTTATTTTTGGGTCATCAATTTGAGAAAAAAAATTGGGATAATTATCATATTAGAATTTTGTGAGAGGTGTATCAATAGGCATCAGTGTGTTGTGTGGAAAAACTCTTACCCTCTTGTAGTTAGAATTCATCAAACTAAAAGAATAATTTGTGTATAGATGCATCAGGGTTAGTAACAAGAGTCATTCACATAGTTAAATTTTCACACTGCAACCCAACTGTGTAAACAACAAACAATTACAATTAAAGTTATGATAAAATTAACTAGACTTGTCCCTTTTATTTTACTGGTAGTACACCAACAATAGCTTAGGGTAGGGTCTTGGAGATAGGTGTGTGAGTTAACTGCGCCAATACTACAAATGACACTTAGCAACTTGTGGTAGGATGTTAAATCATATGTAGTAGTGCGGTCTGGGAATCCCTTCTAACAAGAGGGTTAAGCACAAATTTACGCTTAGGCTAGGTGAGGTGACATGGCCCATTTCTCTTAGTTTCAGGTGGCGTGATATAGTGAAATTTTCATGCATACAAATGGTGTTATTAGCATTTGTTGTAGCACTTATGGACCACTTGGGAAGAAACTCTCAAGATGATTTCGGTCTTGGCTCTCTGAGTTAAGTGTCCTGCCCTTGCCTGTTGTTTTTTCCTGCGACTTCCCCCCAAGTTGTGTTATTATCGGTGGTGACCATAGTGCCCTATATTTTAGGGCTCATACATAGGTGCAGGGTAGGGGTCATATTCTCTGTACCTTGGGTAGATAATATTTATACTCTCTCAATCCTCTCGAAGGGTGCCCACAACTAATAGGACCGTCACTTGCACAGAGTTTTCAGCTAAATGGGTTGGGAAGCAAGTCGCTAGTATAATTGTCCCAACGTCAACTTCTTTTTATTATGGTTTGTGTGATCCGAGTCAATAGTTTTGGTCTTAGGTTGTTTGCACTAATATAATTGTGTTAAATTATACTTTTTCACCCTGGCTAAATTTATTCTTTGCCAATCACGATATCTACACGGTTTGCCTCCTGAATGAGGTAGATTATCACTCTTGCATGGAGAGTGCCTATTGGTTCTCAATACTTAGATCAACACATAGTTTTTGAGTCTATTCTTGGTCCTTCTAGTACTGATTTGATCTCTATTGAAAATTTGGCAGACGAGATTATTTCTCCTGCCAATCCACCCTTAGATGATCCACTACAACCTGAGTTGTTGTGGTTGAACCATGATAGTTCTACACCTGATTATACTTTCATACATTTTTTATTTTTCTACCCTATCCTGGAGACTGAGACCTCATTACCTTCTCCATCAGTAGTGTCAATTGCCATGTCATCATTTCCGCCTCTTAGTGGGGCCATACCTACTCCTCCATCTACACTTCTCACTTCTTCTTGGGTAATTCCACCTATTTCCTCTATAAATCCTATGAATTTCCCTCATGTGTCTATGCCTACTCCATTTTCTACGTCATCCGTTAGTGTTAATCCTAGTCATTATTACACAGTATTTTGTCACACCTCCCACACTTCCCTATAACATACACAGAAGTGCTCGAAACATCACCATCATGTAATGTAGTCATCCAAACATGCAACTCAGATATTCCCTAAACAACTGAGGGAAAAATGCCTTAAAGCATCCCCTGAAGAAAGAGTTCTAAAACCCTAATTTTAGCATCATCACTCCCCTGACACTTGGAATTCATGCTGGTCGCTAGTTGCACTATACTAGCCTTGCAATGTCAATGTGCTTTTGGCTTTGATACCTACGATGATCCCTAAAATGAAATTTTCCCAAAGACGACAAGAAGCTTTATGATCTAGAGGCTTCTAAAATGATGAGGGGAGGTTTTTCAACATGGATGAGCTCGAGTTCTCACAAATTGGCCCTTTGTTCTTATCCCTATGAGCTACCTCCTTGAGATGAGGGCCTTCTCCTATCTTTGGAGAGATCCTAAATCCCTTTCCTTGCCTATATATTCATATTTTTCCATTCCCAAATGGTTGGCCTTTGTCTATTTGCACCCTTATGCTGAGATTGTGCCTACATGCTACTCATTTGGCTTGGAGAAGGAGTGCTTGGAGAGCTTGAGCTTGGACTTGGAAATTCACTCAAGGAGAGCTTATTGACATCAAGGCTTGGTTGTATGATTCCTCCTTTCTTCTATTAAAATATACAACTGCTGGTTCATTTTCCATAAATGTGTATGTTCATCCATCATTTACCTTAATGCTCCTTGATCTGTTACGTAGGTTACTTTCAATTGCGTTATTTGTACTTGTATGTTTTGTTGTGTCTTGATCTGTTGTATAAGCATTTAAAGGTTGTGACAAGAAGGAATGAGCCCATGGTACAACCGATTCAAGGTCTTCAATAAAGGAGGGAAGTATAGCATCAAGACGAGGTAGTCCATCGCCCTCTTCTCATATTTAGATTGTAACTTAGGAAAGTGTATAGTAGATTGTCATGTAGGTTGCTAGTACCACTCATTGGGCTAGAGGGATCGTCTCTATCTATAGAGAAGATTGCCTAGACAACAAAATGGCGACTCCACTGGGGAAGCTATAATCCTTTTGATCATTTCTTCAATCAGATTCTCTGATGAGTTTGACCAACCGTCGATTTCTTGGCTTGTTTGCTTCTCTATAGTTACTTGCACTCACTGGTTATTGCTTGAGGACACTCAATCTATTTTGGTCTTGAATATTTTTTATTTTTCCATATTTTCTCACCCATCATGTGTTCTGCTTCAACAGTCACACTGTTAGTGCTGATTTTTTAATTATAGTCGTGCTAATTACCCTTGTATTTCCATTTTTCCTATAATAGTCACGCTGATCCCAAAGGATAAATAAAATTAGGGTTTCTTCTTGTTTTCAATATTTTTGGCCTCTGTCAGTGATTTTCCATTGTATCTATAGTGTATTTGTCTTGGTTGTTATGCTTGTATGACTGCAATTATCTCTAGACCTTGTTTATGTGTGTTTGAAGCTTCATTGGCTTCTAGTGTTTCTAGGGCTTCTAGGTCACCCTCAACTCATTGTTTGGTCTGCTTCTCTGAGATTGATTTCTCCCATTCAAGAGGCTTCACGCAATCATGGCATATTTGTCAAGTTGCTTTTGGTTCATTGATGTGAAGTTTTCTTCATTAGTTTCAAGTTATATTGTAACTTTGAGGATTGCTTTAGTTCCATTGTCAAGCATAGATTACAAATTGTTTGCTTTGTTTGGACTGAAAGTGAGTACTTGTTTTCATCCTTATGTTTCGAAAATAAAAGGTGAAATGTCTCTTCATTTAAGTATGTTTGAAACATTTTTGCATTTGAAATCATAAAATGAAAGGAAATTCTCATTTTCATTGAGTTGATTGCACTTTTCTCTTTCTCGTTGCATTAAGTTTCATTTAAGATAGTGAAAAGTGAAATTATTTTTTACTTTTGGCATTGCGTTTGGAAGACAAAAGTGAAAGTTAGTGGAAGGCATTTTACATGATGCATTTTGTTTGATGCATTATTGATTGAAATTCTTCCCTTGATTAGTCTAGCTTTGATTGAAATGAAAAGTTTTCCTTTTCTCATATAGTTGCATCATAGGTGTTCAAGTGACATCGTTTTCAGCTTTAAAACCAAAACTAAATTGAAGATAAACTTAAAATTTAACTCAATTAACCTAAGGAGCATTTTTCACTTAACACAAATATCTAGAGATCTAGGCTAGAGATGTGTTCCGACATCTTTAAACATAGTAGTTGTCGCCAACTTCCTGTAGTTTATCTCGGGGGTGAAATCCCGTCCCAGTATGGAAGTATATAGAAGGTTCTCTAGTGCTTTTGGGTATATCGGAGGCACTTCAGTATGATAAGTATATAGGTACACTCTCATCGATCGGTTTTGCATTAGACAACACTAACATGACCTTGTGTTCCCCATACCGTCACGTATATATTGGGAGACCCCACTAGGTTTCCATCCTTTAGCCAGAGGTAACTGGGTTAGTCGCCTTGTAAACGTGATACACCGAACACAACATTCAGGGAGATTGGTCACCGTACATTAAATCCTTGGTTTTGACTAAGGTGTATATAACAATTCACAGACACTTGGTAAACCCTTTTGCCTAGATTACCCCTTTTTGATTTATTTTTGTTAAAGTTCTAAAATCATTTATTTAACCGCGGAAAAATATCCTTCATATGGGAATAATCCTTAGTAGATCTTGGGTTGATACCAATGGCAACATTTCTTGAGTCTACCAGTCAAGGAAACCCCTCTGACAAGAATCCTAGTTCTTTTCCTTTTTTGGAAATACTAGTGCCCCTTATATGGCATCGTTGTCTCTTCCTGGATTGACCATTGGTATTCCAGTTTGGTTATTTTCAGCCTCGGTGGTTCCGAGTGTCTAAACTGATTTTCAACCGAGTTCTCCACCACCTGAACAACATAAACCTCATGTTGATCCGAAATTTAACCCCTTTCCTTCTTTGCTTATTTCTTGACCCCTTTCTTCCTCTTCGCCTAGTGAAAGTCTTGATTCTAGTAACTAGGAAGCTAAGAAGAAGAAGTAGAGGACGAAGAAGAAGAAGAAAAATAAGCAAGGCGGCAACCAAAAAACTATCATTATTGATGCAAATAATGTAGAAAAATCTTCCAACCAGCCCGAGAAAGTAAAATTCCCTTGCATGTTATGTAAGGGTGACCGCCTACTTTGAAATTTTCTTGGTATTCCAAAGGTCTTAGAAGTGTGGTCCATAGGTTCACATCGACCTTTGTCATGATCCTATGGAAAACATGATGGTGGTAAACCTTCAATTAGTGACAATAAAGCCTACGGGAAAAAGGAAAAAGTCAAATTTCCCTGTAAGGTGTGTGAAGGTAATCATCCCATTCACCTTTGTCCTCTTAGGGATGAAGCTTCGAAATAGTTTGAAAACCTTATAGCTTCTCAACCTTGACTTTTGTCTGGGTATCAAAAGTTTTCCCCTGCTACTTCACTACTTGTTCAAGTGATGGATCAAAATTCATCTTTCTTCAACCCGCTCTCTATGAAGGTGAGTCTCGTGAGTCCATTCTCGGTCAACCATTGGTTGAGAAAATGGTAAACATGGCTCCACTTTCAGTTAACCGTACCTTTGCGGTAGAGAGTGAACCTCATACTTCTCAGGTTCTTCTAGTTTCTTCAGTTTCGAATGAGCTGGAGGTAAATCCTCTTGTTCCTGAGGTGCATTAGATAATTTCTCCTATTCCCATCAAGCAAGAGGGCAGCTCTCACATTCCTATGACACCCCCTCTGAGTAGTTTAGTCACTTCTTTTGATTGGAGTCGACTGGCAAGATATCATATTTTGTCTTATGTGACTTTCCATATTACAATACAGGCTTACCATATGGCCATACCTAGCATAGTCACGAGGGAAAATCTGTTAGCATCCTGTCCTTAACTACTTGAAAAGCTTTAAGTTCTCCTCATCTTGTTCTCATCACCCAGAATCTATTATCTTTTAACAGAGGAACCATTCAACCGTTAAGGATCCTTCCTAAGTTTCCTATTATTTTAGGAGGAACTATTATCTATATAGATGTGATGTTTGTCCAAGGCCCTTCATATTTTAATCTACTCCTTGGTCGTGACTATATTTATGTCATGTGAGCTCTTGTCTCTTACCTTTTTCGAGTGATGTGTTTCCCACATGAAGGAAGAATTTTTATCATTGATTAACTTACATTCATTGGTCCTAAATCAACTCCCACTCAACCACCATCCCTAAATGGTTCTCATGTGCAAGCCATCTCGTCCTTGCCATAGGTTAATTATGTGGCCACCTGTTCCATGCCCACATCTACTGATGATCTAGTAGGTGATGTAGTACGCCATGTACTGGGGGCATTGGAGCCCAATTTTTCCATTGGATCTCTGGACATGTATCTCTTCCAGAGTTTTGTTCTCTGATCTAATGAGAACATATTGGAATCCATGAGCTATTTTGGGTTGTGATAAAGGGTTTGGAGCATAGTTCCTTGTCTTGTGTCAAGCTCATTACAAAATGAAAGAAGGGCCCTAAGGATAGTTCTTTTACTATGTAAAACTCATTAAAAAATGAATTAGGTATCCATGAGCAAAGTTCTTTTACTTGTTTCATGTTTGTTAAAAAATGAAACAAGGTGTCATGAGCATGGTTATTTCCCTATGTCAAACTCATTAAAAAATGAAACAAATCCCCTTCCAATTCGAGTCTTTGATTAGATCTCGTAAAATCCTAGTCAAGTCTTTCACTTGATCTCATTAGTGAACCTTCATTCTATCCACTTATTAGTAACCAATAGTATAATTAGGTGAATAAGATGAAGATTGGGCAAAATGTACCTCGTATTGAGTCATTATGCTCAGGGCATGGAAACTTATTTCAAGCATAGTTTATCTTTGTTTCAAGCTTGTGTCAAAATGAAACCAAATCCAAGCATAGTTTTTTCCCATGTTTCAAGCTTGTGAAAAAATGAAACCATCTTCAAGTATACTCAAGCATAGTTTCTCATGTTTTAAGCTTGTGTAAAAATGAAACCATTCCCACTTTACATCTTGTGATTTCCATTTTTATCAGTCGATTTTTTCCAGATGAGCCTTGGTTTTTTCGTTCCATCATCACCATCTCTTTGGCTGATCATATGCTTTCACTTGATTGTTTTCACCTTGTCTAAGGAACATCTGTAATGGGTGGTCTTATTAGCCAGCCTCTTGACCTTTACATGTTTTAAGGAGTTCAATCGTGACTGGAACCAATTTTTATCCTTTTATACCACATGTTCTTCTAGGTGGAGTCATCTTTAAGCTCTTTTCTGAATCTCAAAAAATGAAAAGATATTCAAGTACTTGTCATTTCAAACTCGTAAAAGTAAATGAATTGACATCATCTTAGTAAAATTTTACCCCTTTTTTGGATTGGGATCGACTAGTTATGAAAAAGAAACACCTTAGTCAACATGGTTAAGAGGTTCTCTCGAATATTGTTTTCTACCTTTTCGGGTTCGAGGGAAAAATTACAAAAATGGACATGATAGAGTTTTCCTTTTCGTCTCGTTTTCAAACTCTCTAAATATGAAAAAGGTACCAAGTTATCCTTCTATAAAACTCATTAAAAATATTTATGACAAAAGAATTGTCACCATGGCGAGACTGAGTTTCTCCTTCATAGGACTCATAAAACTCACTAGGATGGATTCATTCAAAGAATGAACTTATATGACAAGCATATTCTATCTGCTTCAATCTTGTCATTAAAAATAATTGGGGTACTCTCTAGAAATAGTGGGGGGAAATGAAAGTGAAACATCCCTTGTATAGGGAGCATGTCTCTCTTGAACATGACATTCATATGTTTCTCGTGTCAGTTTTGGATATCCTCTCTCAGTCACTTGTCCTTCCTAGTTTGGGTGATCCATTTTGCCTCTCATTTGACTATTCAATTTCATCATCCTCACCCTTGGTCTTATGTTGAGTCAAATGCTGCCACACTCTAGAGCCATGTCACCAATGTTCAAGAGAAGTCCTATCTACAGTCTATTACCTATACATTGTTTGAATCTTTGCTACAGTCCTGGATCCTATTCATTACATTCCACTTTATTCCTTGTTTTGTGTCTGTTAGGAATAGGTTCCCCTAAGAGCCATTTTTGGGCTAAAAGCCTAAGTTTTGGGGCAAAAAGCCCAAAGTCTTGTATAAAGAATGTGAAGTCTTTGCATTTTGAGGTCGCAGAGCACGAAGATGTAAATATTCACTAAGGGTTTTCTACCCTTCTTTTGTAAAAGTCATGTCAGCTGTAGAGATCTACCCATGTTCTACGGACCATGGGATTGTATATAAAGAAGTGTTAGAAGAGTCTTTTTAGTAGTTCAAGGAAGAAGGGAAGTGAACTAAGTTGAGTCATTGATGATTCTGTGAAGAGCTAAGAGCGAGAGTCTTAGCGTAGGAAGAGGCTCTACAACTGAGTGCATAGAGGCCTAGGGTAGAAGTCCGCAACTGAGTCCGCGGACCCTTGTAGCTGTGTGCACAAGGCAGTTAGAGTCTGTACTGGAAGTTTGAATCATGAATAAAGAGAAGTATTCTCAAGTTATTGTGTATTTTACTTCTGTTGATCGCATGTGATTATGTTATGTTAAGCTCTGGATTTATGTTGTAATGCTAATTTGATGAGTGAATATATATGTTTGCATATGTTACATGAACACAAGTAAGGATATATGTTTACACGGAGATAATATTAATTGCATGGTAAAGTTGGAAAACACTTAAGATAATCGAGAAATTGTAAATCAACATTGTTACAGAATCACGTAAGTTCTTGAATCATTGTTTAGGGTTGCGCGAAGGACGATTAGATACCTTCGCGGAGGTTCTATAAGATGAGTAAGAAAGTACATCAATAAGCCCTAAGTAAAACCATCTCAGGGTGCAGAAACTTGGTTCCCGCATCCCCCCATATTTCTTTGGGTGGTACTTTATTTCGTGCTCCACAGACTGATGCCAAAAGGGCCAATAGTGTAGGGATTCACTTGGCTAACTAACACTGAACCTAGGTCAAGGCTCATCAAGCCAAAAAATGGTTCCGTTGTCGAGACCGGGATCTGCATGAGAGATGTGTGATGTCACATCACTAGAATCCAACTAAGAAAGAGATTGAAGATTGGTTGGATAAAAAGATCCATGAATTCATGGTGCAGAAAAATAGGAACCCGCGATTGATGAAAGAGTGGTGGTTGAATAGATATATGTATATAGATATACATGATATCTTCTTCTGTTCCTTCCCAGTTGACTTATACGAGTGCATAACGTAGTTAGCAGACAACCAAGGAAGGTGGACGCTTGACAGTCCAATTTTCTAGACCTTGGAGTTAGTGCAAAGATTGGAATCCTCTAAAGATGATATCGCACACATTATTGATCATTGGCTTAATAGTATCATAGGAGGGTTTGTAACTGAGTTCATGGTTGATACTTCAGTCAGTTATGACAAAACAGAGCGGCGCTTCTTCAAAAGGCCATGAGGTAAGTATCTGAAGTCTTTAAATACCTGGATTAAGATTTTATTGTGTGAAAAGAGGGTTGTGCGGTTACCTTGATGTTTGGGGCTACGCAAAGTGGAAGGAATTACAATAACATAGGGAGAAAGGGCCCTGAATATAGCCACTGATTGAACCTCCTCTCAGTGACAATGACGAAGTAGCATAGGTTCTCCGCGAAGCACTATTCAACTGACAAGATATGGGTTCCTGCGAATACCATGTCCACCCACACCACCTCCATCTTCACCTCCATCACTTACAACCTTGCCAACACCACCGCCACCTCCACCACAGTTCAATATGGTGAATTCGGTAAATTTGCCTCTATTCAAAGGCTTGGGAAATGAGGATGTGGACCAATTTTGGTTCATTGTGAAGGCTGTATGGGAATCTTAGGGTGTTACAGATGATCATATGAATAAGGTAACATTGGTTAGTGCTTTGTAGGAACATGCGCTAACCTAGTATATTAAGTACTCTAATGATAACCCAACAACCATATTGGCACAGATCTAGACTATGTTGAATAAAGAATTCAGTAGACCTATGTTTGAAGCACAGTTGATAGTGGGGTTCAAAGAAATTAAAATGAACCAGGTGAGACACCCTGGGAATTGGATCAATGATTGAAGTGTAAGATCCACGAAGCTAATATGAACTTGACAGCTGGACAACACCGTGAACAGTTCATGGCTTTGCTCCTGCCTCACCTAAGGGTTGCGTTATCACAATAGAAGATTGGAACCCACACAGAAGCCTTGGAGATTGTGATGAGACTACATGAGACCCTGATGCAAGATTTAAATCTGGGGGTTTAGCAGATTCATGTGTAGTTGCAAAACCTCTTTTTAGAACTACAGAGTCTGAAGAATGATAAGGCTATTCATCTAGAGGTGCGCGAAGAGGTTTGGTGCCTGAAATGCAAAGGTCAGGGGCATGACAAGGATGAATGCCTGATCTTCATGAATTATTTTGTAGCAGGAGGATCGATGGCTTTGAGGTCAAAAGCTCAAGCTGGGCCAAGTGCAGGGCCTATGCTATGGTGGGCTATATGTCAGGTAGCAAGGAAACATGTGACTGACAGTTTCCATTTGCTACAAAAATTTATACAAACAACACAACATCTATTCTGCAAATTTTGTCAATTGATGGGTCATGATGAGCGCAATTTCTGTAGTTACGAGTTGATGATGGAGAGAACACCCACATATATATTTCAGACAGAAATGTGGCCTCCTGATTAGGGCATTGGGACAACACGAATAGGCTTTCAAGGGCACATACAAGGCCGAGGGAGAGGAGGCCCTGGCAGAGGTCAAGGATAGGTGATCCGTTATAATTGTCGGGTGGTATAAATGTAAAATTTACACCTACATTTAATTTGTCAATCCAAGTAAGTAAAATTAGAGGTGTAGCACAATATATTCTAGAATACGACCTCAAGGATTTGTTACATAAAAGCCAATCTCTTTCAAGAAATTCAAAAGAAACATCATTTAGGAAAAATAAATAAGACTTTTCAAAATAAAGTAAACACACTTCGAGAATCTACTCCTGGCTCCTCTTCTAGGTTGATGTCATGCGGAAAGAGTTAATCTTACGGACAAAACCAACCTCCCTAGAAGCCTAAGACTTTCTAGTGACAAACAAGACAATTAAGAGCAATCCTTCTCTAAACATGCATTTATCACACGAGAAACCAAGTGTTTTAGATCCTACCTGTAGTCCAACGCTGTTGTAGTAGTCTAGCCTTGTCGATCCAGATGAGCTCCTCCTTCACTTTCGAAACCTGCATTCACTAACAATTAAACAATTACATAGCACCTGAATATCTCATAAAATAAAACATATTCAACATATAGACCAAGGAGTATATGAAACAACTCATTAATAATAAATTGTTGAGAAGAATGGACTTATTTGTATTAATAGGAAACAAAAGAAACCATTACAACCTGAGCCTTGGTGTTGTGCAAGTTCCTCCCAGGGTCCAGCAAGAGTTTTCCTTTACTTTGATAAGCTCACCCACTTCCAAATGAAACAAGAAAGATGGTAATCTCTCCTCACAAGCTTCTACAAGGAAGTCCTAATTCCAGCAGCATCTACCCTTTGGAATGTTCAGCTTTCAACCTCCCCTCCTCTGGCCCAATGCCTGTATTTAGTGTTCTAGAGGAAGTTATTCAGTTCCAACATCAATGGGATACTCCCTCTTTTGGATGGGGTAGCTCCTCTCTTGATGGGATAAGTTCCTCTATCATAGGGATGCATGAACCATCTGGAGGCGCTCATTACACGTCAAACACTCTTCTAGAAGGCTCTAGAGGTGACCACAAGT
>APFE031279085.1:0-13352 GCA_000404065.3 Pinus taeda
TGGCCTGACAGTTCTCCCTAGGGTCATTTCTATTGTTGCTTGACTGCCAAGAGTTTTTTGTTTTTCTGACTCCTCTTCTCTGGTTTCTTTGTTTGTTCTTCGTCCAGCCCTTTTTGTTGCTTTTTCATGGGATTCATCATCTGAAGACCCAATATTCTCTATTGGGTTTTTCTTCTTTTTTATTATCTCTGCATATGATGGCGAAGATATTTTGCTTGTGAAGGTGCTTTGAATATTGCCTGGATCTATAGCTTCCATAGTGGCAGGCTGTAGGGGTTCTTCTTCCTCTGCTTCCGGGGGATCTGGGGGAGGCGCTAGGGTTTCAAAATGGTTTTTGTCTCCCTCATTGGCCTTTGGTTCGCTGCTTCTAGCGTTGTGATTACTTGTGCTTCCGTTGTCGACTTTGCTCTCGGGCCCTTTAGCCTTGCTTTTGTTGCTCTGCCTGTTTGCTGATGTCTTCTTTGCCTGTTTCCATTGGTCTTCTTTTCCCTTTTCTGCTGTCTCCTCGCTTCTTTTTTTGCAATATCTGGCGAAATGCCCATACTCATGGCAAAAACGGCATTTAAAGGGCAACTGTTCGTAATTGAGCTCTTGGATATGAGACCAGTTTGCCACCGTTAGCTGGATCGCTTCAGGTAATCCAATTTCCAAGTCGACCTCCACACAGATCCGGGTGCAGGAGTACTGGTCCTTCCTTGGGGCTTGATCGATGTATTTTCCCAGAGCGTTTCCAATTGATCGAAAGGAGCCTTGGTTCCAGCAGTGCAAAGGGAGATGCGGAAGACGAACCCAGACCGGGACTGCCCTAGGCACATCTTGCGCTGGATCGAAATCAACAGACCATTTGTTCAAATAAAGACCTTGAGGCCCCATGAAGTATGGCCCGTTTCTGAAGATCAGGCCTCTATCTTCTGGTTTGTCGAACAGAAAGACAAAGAACCCTTTGCCCACAAAATAAATCTTGATTCCTTCGCTGACCAGAGGGAGCCAGTTCCTTTTGACCCATTCTTCAACAGCTCTCGGGGACGGCCACAGCCCGGTGAATTGGCCAATCAAACCATTCTCGGCAATATTCAAAGCTGATCTGCATATTTCTTCTTCAGGGAGAGCGACCTTAGGAATACTGTCCAATTTCTTCACGAATTTCTGCTGCTGCCCAGAAACTGGACGCTTGCCTGAAGCTTCTACAAGGGCCTTAAAGGCCGCGACTTCAGGAGGGAGAGGAGGAGGGGCCTCAGGGCCACCTCCAGACGCCATGAGGGAGAAAACACGGGCGCGGGCAGGCTAGGGTTGCGCAGCAGGCGCAGAGCGGGAGCCGGCGGAAGAAACACTGTTCTCAGGATCAAGATATATATTGACATATGCTCGACAATGACATTTTTCCAAGTATTGTAACATTAATACGATGTTGGATGCTTTTTGTAAAGAAGGGAAGCATGGAAGAGCCTCATAAGCTAATGGTTAAAATGATTGATAAGGGTTTTTTCTAAATTAGTACACTTCTACTATTATGATAAGGGGACTCTTTAAAAAAATAAACATGATGGTTGCAAAATAGGTTCATGTCTAGAATTTTGCACTATAAATTGGTTGAAGGGTAGAGGGGATTGACCCTCTAGAGTCCATGTTCCACTCAACTATCTTGTGTTAATACCTTAAGAAAATACCCCTCTAAGCTCTAAAATCTGGCTCAAGGGTGATTAGGCAAGATCATGACACAACCCTAGTCTACCTTTAGGTGGAAAAGATTAGTCTCGAACTCGGTTGCGTGGCCTTTCTTGAGATAAGTATCTATCACCATTTTTGTGAGTAGTGAACCTCATGTCTTCATTTTTGGAATTGGTTAGTTGTTAATACCCATGTGCAATTACTTAGGAATGAATATGCATACCCAGTTGCTCTCGCGTTTTTTCCTCTAGAATCATTGATGTCCATTATATGCGTTTGGTTGAGTGATTGAATTGTTTTGATTAATTAGTTTATTTTGGTGTATTATTATGTAAATTTCATGTGATATGCTCTCTTGGCCACAACGAAGGGGTATACGATCCTTGTGGCATTGGCAATTTATTAATCGAAATAATCAATAGCTATTGTTATGCATAATTACTGATCCAACATGCTACAGGGGACCAATAGTCTAACAAGGAGCCACTTTAGCCATAGGCACTCCATGTCTAGAATCTCACCAAGCTTTCATTAAAAATGGTAAATGAAATTGTTAACATATCCAATTGCAATCAGTTCACGGATTAAGGTTTCCTATAGGAAAATACACCCTTAATTACACATTTTCCAATAGTGGTGTGTTTATGTGGCCATAGAAAAATAGGGCAACAGGTCTTCCCAGAATTACCATGTGAGTCAATTTGAAACAAGCATGTACTTGCAGTAGGTATATTTATAGAGAAAAGACACCATTTGAGAAGCTCGCTAATAATTCCTTCTATCTAGGGATTTCCATTCTCAAAGTTTCAACTTTCATAATTTTACAACTGTTCTTACTAGTTTAGATTAGACCCTTATTTAACTGCTTTCCATAAATCATGAGATGGCTCAAGTATGGTCTGTTGGGTAGTATTTGTTAATTGGTGGTTGCAAGTTCAGTTCCTTTGCATATAACTTGGATTCCAATACTAAAGCCTAGAATTGGGTTCTAAACTAAGTCAATACTTATTAGGCATTTGAAACTAACACTCTCACATGTTTAGTAGGCACTGGAATTGTCATGGTGTTTTGTGAGTTCGGCACTAGCCACACACTATTTGGATCATCATAACCTATCTACTTATGATTTCATGCACAAGCCTCGATAATTAAGGAATTGCATTATTCTTAGATACCCTAATGATTTGTGAATCCAATGCATCCAAATGGATTTTTGGGCGTTAGTTAAATCCTCACTAAATTGATACTTGCACATGTACTTTAAGTTCCAATGCCTAATATGGAAGATAGATTCCTACCATGGACCATGTCAATAGTCCAATAGACAACTTCATCTCCCAAAGTGTAATTAGTACTAATTAAGCTGATGTTATGGAGATATTTCAATTATATCTACATTCTCATAAATGGAAAAGTTAACATTGTATGCATGTAAGCCATTTGATTGGTGTTCAAAGGTTGCATCCAAATACCTCAATTGATTAGACAAATACCACAGTAGTTAAAGTTGAAACCACCTTTTTGCCACTAACTTTAGGACAAAAAACAAATAAAGTTGTAGGAAAAGAAAGATCACTATATTTTGTTGAGTAAAACAGTAAATGGGATTTAAAATCTTATGTAGTTTCATTGTGCATGGGACATAGATCAAAATTCCAAATGTAGACTTACATAAAAAGGAGGAAGTGGGGTATCAACATCCCTAAACTAGGTGAGTTGTAGTTTTGGTGCAAAGGTCTGTTAAGTAATGAAACCCTTTGAATTTATAATTTGTTTAATTCTCTAATGCCTCCCAATGTGAATCAATCGTAACCCTAGAAGTCCCTCTTAGATGGTCTAATTTCCCATCAACTATGTGCCATATTAGATGATTTTATCATAGAATTTTAGAAATAGGACCTACTTATATTTTCCTTTCTTGAACTTCCTCACTTCTATAGATGACATATTTAGTAGAATTGTCACTTTTATATGGAACATGTGGTAGACTTGTCAGTGGTAGAATTTTCAATGTAGATCTAGTGTATCACATTTATGTAAGTTTTAATTCAACACCTGTTGACATGTAACAAGAAAAATATCCAACAACATTGATGATGGTGAAATTTTGTGGGATAAATGGGCTTAGTTAACCCCCTTGGCTACACTGATGCAATGTACAAATAAGGGGGGCTTTAAATATGCTATGAGTTGCATAATATCATAAAAAAAACCTAATATATGTAGAAAAATCACAACATGGTGTGGATTTTGTTTTTATCTAATACTCAGTAGAAAATTATGAGGATAATCAATCCAAGGAAATATAATGGAAGAAGAAACACTTTTCTTCCTTCCTTTTCATCTTATATTCTAATACAATTCTACTTATTGTGTTCATAACATATTAAAAAATAGCCTTAATTTCACTATGTATTGGAAGATATCTCTAAAAATCACATTGTTTAACCTCCTACCAATATAAACCCAATACACCTTCCCAATTTAAAAAGCTCCTACTTTCACTAGATATTTTAGGTATCCATTTTTTCATTAACATTTTTTATACACCTTTATATTTTTTCATTAACTTTGAGCTCAATTTTTTATACCCGCCAACATAAAAACCCTTTATCCCCTATATATCCCCCAATATATTATGCCATCTTTTCCGCAATATCAATCCCCCAATATGAATGCACATGGTATGGTATTGCTTCACCATTGAAGCCCTCGTGTTTTCAATAAACATGGTTTTAATGTTATTGACAAGCTTTCATAGCTTCACTCTGGCCTTGTATGTAACTATACTTGAATTTTTTTAAAAGAATTCAAAATATTGTAAGGATTGGGTAGGTCAAAGCTTTAAAACAAGTCAAAATAGTTGTGCCCCTAATCCTTACCAAGGGTCATTTGAACTAGTTAAAATAATGATAAGTTGAAGGAGCAAGTTTAAGACCATTAGGCCTAACGCAATTGAGATCAAAGCCGAGGTAAGGGGAAATGAAAACCTAGGTCAAGATCATGATAGCGATAAGAGACTCATAACCATATAATTCTAGCCAATATTATTTCAACAATTAAATTCTATAGCTATATAGAATGACAATGTCTTAAATTAGTGGAATTTAAAACAAGACACTAGTACAAAATAGCTAATTAGTTACTAAAAAAAGGACTAAAATTTTCATATAAACGGTCATTTTTCAATCGGTGACCAAGAGTAGCTAATTTACAGTATCTTATAACACAACCAACTTTTAGTTGTTTGTAACTAAGTCATTGATTGGTTGCCTCAATTTTATCATCTAGTAATATATTTAGTCATTAATTTAGTTATTAATTGTCACAATTAATGACCAAACATACAACAAAATATGTTACTATATGATCATCCGAGAAAACCAATCAATGACCAAAGAAATATGACCAAAATGTTGGTCATGTTATAAGATACTATAAATTAGCTACTAATAGTCATATATATGCAAATTTTAGTCATTGTGACCAATTAATGACCAAAGAAATATGACTAATTTTTCATCATGTTATAAGATACTGTAAATTAGCTACTAATAGTCATATATATGAAAAATTCAGTCGTCATTTGTAATCACAAATTTATCATTTGCAGTATTCATGTATCTTTTTTTGGTAGTTTCATATCGATTATATAAACAACTAATTTAGTAGTTTATATTCATTTCATTTACTTTCATTAATAATTATTATAAACGATCAATTTAATCATATATTCATTTTATTTGTGTTCATCATTAATCAATGTGAACTATTAAAAGATTGATTTTATGTGTTCATTATTAGTCAACATAAATTACTTAGTATGATTTTGTGACTAAATTAAAAAAATATCATGCAATGCAAATGTTATTCTAATGTGAAAACACAAAGTTACATATGTTTACTACAATACTAAATAATATCAAATACAACTATAAATAATTTCAACCACGTAAATTATATTATATGAAATTTCAAGTATTACAATATGACTTTTCAACTTAATATTGGTTGGACTACAATTCACGCATGAAATAGTGTTTTATCACTTCAAAACATTATCATTATTTTTCCAAGGCATTGTAGGTCAATTAATCAGCTCTAAAGATTTGACCATTAATTTGTATGTGTGTGTCTCATGCGAGATATTGGATTTAAGGGCATTATTAGACTAGTTCTCTTCTCTCTCTTTCTGCATTTTTCACTCCAGTGTTATTGTTCTCTTTCTTCAATTCTTGCTTCTTACAATCAATATTGAGTTCATCTTTTGAAAATGAAAGAAGATACAATGCAGAGTATAATACATCAAAGACAATGAACACTGGAATATAAACTAAAGTATACTATAAAGGACTTATACGGGATATACCTCAACATCAATAATGTCAATGCCATCTTTTTCCTAGAAAAGTAAGAAACTCAAACAAGTTTTCTTTAGTTGGCCAATAGTTTTTAGTTAGGTGATAGTGGCCACTGTACGGCTATATGACCTGTATACACAAATAAAATAAAACATTACCATAGAAAATAACACCTTTGAACTTAGTATTCAACCTTCAAGAAAACCTTAGGCACAATCATACCAACTAAGTTATGTTCTATGAATACGAGACAGTAGATAACTTGTGGAAACTATTAGGTCCCTATACTACTAATGTAACCCCTTATTGTTATTAGTACACCCCCCTTATTATATTTTTGTACCCATGTAGTCCCAATATTATTATTAATGTGTCCCATAGAAGCCCACCATTGTTATTATTGTTCCCTTAAATTATTATTTTTATGTCGGCTCTGATTATATTATAACCCCTTAGACTCCTATGTATAGAAAGGAGGTCTTGTCATTTGAATCATCCAAGAATTGTTCATTTGTGTAATGTAAAGGAGGTTTCCCCCTCGAAGAGGCTGAATTCTAAGGCATTGATCTATCTTTTCTATCTTTTTGTGAGATGGTTTTATAACATTTGGTATCAGAGCTTTGGATTCTAGGGTTTCACTGCTCCAAACAGGTCATCGTGGCATTGTCGCTATAACGTTTTTTCGACAATGTTTCAGAAGCTAAAAAAAAAAACCCATTTGAGAAGAAATCTCACCGAACCTCGGGTCCAAATTTTAGATCTTGTTTCGCTTTATTCTCAAAGATATGATCTGAGGAAGTTAGAGTTTTTGCAAGATCCAAAATTTCATCTAAAATAGGTCATTGTGGAAGTTTCACTATAATGTGTTTGGTACGAAGTTTCAGAAGCTAAAAAAAGCCCATTTGAGAAGACAACGGTCTAAACCACGGGTCCAATTTTTAGAAATTATCTCACTATATTTTAGGATATATGATCTGAGGAAGTTAGGGTTTTTGTAGACTCTCAAATTACATCTTAAACAACTAACCTTGGGAAAATCGTCATAACTTTATCTATGAGCATCAGATTGAAATTTTGTAAGAAGTTGTAGAAAGAGGATGGACTACAGTCTACTGTGCATATTTGTCAAATCTGAAGGTCAAAAAGATGACAGGTGGCACTTCATACAAGTTCGATCTTCTTAAAAGGTATATAATCAGGTCATCTTGGGAGATTGTGTATAAATCTTTCTTGGAAAATCTAATTTTGATCAAACTGGTGGCATTATAAAGAGGATGCAGAGGGCTATTGTAGATCATGATTTCAAAACTAGAAGATAAAAAATTACAGAGTTACATTCATTTCAAGATCGAGCTCTTAAAATCAAGAAAAAGCGAGATGAGGAAGTTTGATGGCAAGGATCCTGTAAATTGGATACTATAGATGGAGAAATATTTTGATCTACATGGTGTACCACTGTTACAAAAGGTACTTATTGCATCTAATTATTTAGAACCAAATCAATTTGTATGGTATAAAGGGCTCTGTTCTCATAAACCACTTTTCACATGGTCAATTTTCATGGAGGAAATGATAAGACATTATGAGGATACAAAGAGAAGCATCTTCTTTAGCCAATTGATAAATCTCAAACGAAAGGGTTCAATGGCAAAGCACATTGAGGACTTCCAAAAATTGAATGTAAGGGTAAATGATATTCCAGAGAAGAAAATGGTTAATGACTTCATAGGGACTTTAAAGGATAACATTCAACACGACGTTCATCTTTGGGAACCTAATTCATTGGATAAGGCATTCAGGGTGGCAAGAAAAATTGAAAGCGAAATTATGGAAACAAGGAATCCCACCACTCACGACTATAATTATAGAAGTGTTTTTTCTCCTATCCCTCCACAACCTACAAGGTTTACACCACAACTATTCGGAGAAAAAAGAGAAAAAGGGCTTTGTTAAAATGGTGATAACAAATACACTAAAGGTCATAAGTGTGCTAAGAAGAAATTCTTTTACATAGATTATGAAGAGGAGGAAGAGAAGGATCAAGAAACATCAAAAGAAGAGGATATACACTAGGAACCCACCCCATAAAAAAAAGAAATGAATCCAACCATATCTTGTAAAGCATTGGAAAGAATTACCACTCCTCGAACTCTCAAGATAGAAGGACATATCAAGAAGAAAAAGGTTCAATAAGTGAAATATCACATCGAGAAAGAAGAAATGAATTTGACCATATCTTGTAATGCATTGGTTGGAATTACCACTCCTCAAACTATCAATATAGAGGGACATATCAAGAAGAAAAGTGTTCAAGAAGTGAAATATCACATCGAGAATCAAGAAATGAATCTAACCATATATTGTAATGCATTGGAAGAAATTACCACTCCTCAAACTATCAATATAGAAGGACATATGAATAAGAAAAAGGTAGTAGTGTTTATTGATTCGGGAAGTACACATAATTTTATTCATTGTAAGATAGCCAAGAAATTGAATTGCTTCCTATATCCAACACCAGAGTGTCAAGTGATGGTTCCAAGTGGAGGAATCATAAATTTCTCTAGAAAGTGCCATAATATCAAGCTATCCATGGGAGAATATGTATTGAATAGCCCCAATGCTTTCCATTCCAATTGGTGGTGCTGATGTTTTACTAGGATTCCAATGGTTACAATCTTTGGGTACGATAGCTTTTAATTTTCAAGAACTTTTCTTGAATTGTTTTTGGGAAGGAAAGGAAGTTGAATTGAGGGGTATCAAAGGGAAACCAAGAAAGATAGTAAACTCTAACATGACAAAGCTTCTAAATAAAGAACAACGGGGCGTAATTGCACAATTATGTTCACTAGAGGATCCCACATAGAAATCATGTATTTCTCCATATCTCCAAAACGTTTTGGACAATAATTCCAAGTTATTTGACAATCCCAAAGGCCTCCCACCTATTCGTGATCATGATCATGCTATTCATTTAATTCCAGGAAGTGTTCCTCCAAATATTAGGCCTTATAGATATCCATATGCCCAAAGGAGTGGGAACTCATTCAATAGTTGCAGAAGATCCCAGTTCAAACAGTATTGTGAGAATTTGACAAGGAAAAAATCATATTGGAACCTGAAGCAGTCAAAGAATAGAGAAATCAACAGCTACGAAATAGATCTATTTCAGAGTATCTCATTAAGTGGAAGAACTTACTCACTAAAGATTCCACATGGGAGGACAAGAATTTATACATAAGCATCAAGAACTACTCAAGCATTGAGGACAACACTTTTTGAAGGAGAGGGCATGTTAGTCCCTATACTACTAGTGGTAACCCCTTATTGTTATTAGTACAACCCCCTTATTATATTGTTGTGCCCATGTAGTCCCCATATTGTTATTAATGTGCCCCATAGAAGCCCACTATTGTTATTATTGTGCCCTTAAGTTATTATTGATATGTCGGCTCTGATTATATTATGACCCCTTAGACTCCTATATATAGAAAGGAGGTCTTGTCATTTGTATCCTCTAAGAATTGTTCATTTTTGTAATGTAAATAAGGTTGTCCCCTCGAAGAGGCTGAATTCTAAGGCGTTGATCTATATTTTCTATCTTTTTGTGAGCTGGTTTCATAATAGAAACAAATGAAAAAAAAACTCTAGATCAGTGTAAAAAATATCCTTATTGCTTGTCCTAAAAGATTCATATTCCTTAAATTTAGAGATTATTTTGGCCATGGTAAAAGTTCTTGTGTATTATGACCTATGTTTTTAGGATCATGAGATTGATACAACATCATATTGGATTGTCAAGAAAAAATTATTCAACTTTCCAAGATGAGTACCTCACTTGGATGAATGAAGGTGCTAGCTATGAGCAATGTCAAAACCTTAGGGAAGAAGAAAAATGATGCCCAAGAAAATATATCACCACAATCCACTAAAAGAAAAAAATTCAATACCACAATGGCCTCTGGTAGTACATTTCATTGGATGGATATCACACTCTGAGAGGTTATTGTCTAATACAACAAGAAGTGTACATATATTGTCATAATGCCACTCATAGTCAAACCCTATAGTTGTGTCCTATAATATTAATCATATTATCTTATTTGATTATAAAATTATGACTATCATATTATTATTAGTCTGAATAATTAGTTTGAAATTGTGTTTTGAGTATTTATGTATACATGAAAACATTCGAAAAAAGGTACTTTTTGTGACTAGTTAATTTCCAGTGAATCTAAATATGCAAGAAATTATGGTACCTCGGTGTTTCTCTAGTGGTTACCTACTCATTGGACCAATTTATCTCATGTCCTCTATTGCTTTTGATGAAGTCCTCTTTGATGATTTCCAATGACAATTCAATGGACATTTATCCTAGATTTTTTTCTGAGCCAAAGGGAAGCTCCACAAGTAACAACCAATAAGTAGCATCAAATATATTATTGGGGGTCAAAATGTAGTAATTATATGACAAGCCAAGAAACACTACATGTTAATGATCTTCCCTTTAATATTGATTAATAATTTCTTTGCATGATCATGTAATACTAGTGTCAAGTAGGGACATTTAAAGTTAGTCATCCATCAATATCACCTTTGAGAGTTCTTAATAGTTAATACTTCCTATTACAAACACAATAGATCACCAACTTCAAGGATAGCAAAATAAACATGACAAAAATGAAATTAAAATGAATGTTGGGAAGTCAAATGTGACTAGTCTTTAGTCAAGAAAATACCAAGCCCTTTCCATTAACAAGGAATTCTTAGGAACTAAAATAGAAAATCCTTCCGTTGCATCATTTTCACCTTTTCTTTAATTTCCTTAATTGAGGACAAACCTTTCAGAGAAAAAAAAAATCATTGAAAAGGTATCAAAATGCTAACAAATACTCAAGTGATTTTTGTATCAATTAAACATAAAGGTAATTGTTCGATATGCTTTTAACTTGTGGAATAGATCGAATAATATGAAGCTTTCTCATCCCTTGATCCTAATCAAATTGTAATCTATGGGTTCCAATCAAGTAATCACTTTCCCTCTAATATAGTTAAGAGATCACTTTGGAGAAGGGCTTCTAGAAGCATTGGGATAATAGAAAGGGAATTAACTAGAAGGAAAATGAAGCACTTTAGTGGGTGCTCCAAAATATTTGAAGGAAACTAAAAATGATTTTATACTCCCTCCATGTATTTTAAAACAAAAACCCTTCAATTTCATCTCATTTACTTTCCACCTTTCTTTAATCTGTAATTCTTTGAGCAAGAATAAAGCATTCATAAATATTGTCATGAAAGAGGACTCTTCATAATCCTAATAAGTTGGGGTCTAACAAATCAAAAATTTCATGTAGCGAATAAATCTTACGTGGTAGATTCCAGTGATTGAAATGACAACTTTATTCTTAAACTCATTACAACAAAACAAATTCAACCCTAACTAGTTGGTATCTAACAAATCAAGAATTTCATGTAGTAAAGAAAACTTACATGGTAGATCCCAATTCTTTGCAATGAAAACTTTATTCTTGATCTTATTACAACATGGATAAATTCAAGATTACATACATATTTTTAAGAGAATACTTTCAGCAAAATCACATAAAAAATAATTTGTCAATGCGTTTTGAACCAACCAGTGTGGTTCATCGTCAGGACAAGATGAAGATCAAACCTAAGCGATAAGTGAAATAGGGAATGCAGGTCATTCCAATAGCTATATTTGACCGGGCAACGGATAAAAAGACTTCTAACAGCTAGAATTGACCAAGGCCCAGGGGGAGGGGTCAAGGTTGTTAAAAAATATTTTAAATAAATTACTAAAATAAATTTATATTACTAATAAAGAAAAATTACTAAGAAAATTATATTTAAAAAAAAAAAAAAAAAAAAATAGTAACAATAGTTAATAGTTAATATTATTAAGTATTATTATTCACATTATAAGTTCGTGATATTGGATTTATTTACCCTAGACTAGTATGATTAGTAATATTAATTTGAAGTTAATAATAGCAATAATATTTTTAACATCTATATAAAACAATGGTCACTTAAAAAACATGGGATTTACCTTAAGATTAAGAATTTTAATATCAGTATATTATTCTTAATAGAATTATTCCCTAATATTGATACTTTGAAATATTAGTTCAAATTAATAATATAAATTTATTTTAGTAATTTATTTAAAAGATTTTTTAACAACCTTGACCCCTCCCCCTGGGCCTTAGTCAATTCTAGCTGGTAGAAGTCTTTTTTATCCATTTCCTGGTCAAATATAGCTGTTGGAATGACCTACATTCCCTATTTAACTTATTGCTCAGGTTTGATCTTCAACTTGTCCTGACGATGAACCACACTGGTTGGTTCGAAACATGTCAACAAATGATTTTTTATGTGATTTTGCTAAAATTATTCTCTCAAACATATTATGGATCACAGAAGTCTCAACTCTATAATAATTTCCCTGGATGGAGAAACCACTGCGAAAAAGGTTCATCGTTTTGAATGGGTACGCATGTAGGTCTCAAAGTTGGAGTTAGATCTGGAATTTCTAAAGCAATGCTAGGATTCCTCAGTTATTCTGGACTTTGCCTTGATTAAGCATAACCTTAATATCGCTAGAAATCATGGCATTTTTCTTAGAGCCAACTTAGGGTTGGTTAGATCTAAGATTTTCCGAGTGAGAAAAAATCTCGACTGGCTCTCTCGACTCCTTCTGGCTTCACATTTGGAACTTCCTAGCCTTTTCCCCGCATCCCTTTGGGCAAGGATTGATGCCTGTTCTACTCTAAAATCCCAGTGCTTGGAGGAGTTACTCAAGCTTAGACAATCTGCTAAATTTCTCAAGCTATCAAGACATTCCTCTTTGTCCCCTGATTTTTCTCGAGCTTCAGGTCCTCCATTGAACAACCAATTCTTGATGAACCTCCTATCCATCCTCAGATCTTGGGTTTCGACCACTCCCTTATTGATTGGCTCAGATTCACATTCCTCCAGCTCTGATGATTCAGGTAGCTTCCTGAAGTTTGGATCGTCGTCCCTGCCTCCCAGTAGAGATCTTATTGAGTCCAAGGACAACCCCAGTTGGCCGCAGTCTCTTTCTGGAATTGAACCATCAAACTCTGCTGCTAAAGCCTTGCCTTGCCCAAGTGTTTTCCATTTAGGTGATGGGTCAAACTCTTAACTTCTGTGTACCTCCCCACCACTCCTCAACTCCGTTCACTCCCTTGACAGTACATTGTGTTATGAAACCAGCTCACAAAAAGATAGAAAATAGAGATCCACGCCTTAGAATTCAGCCTCTTCGAGGGGGCA
>APFE031279085.1:28394-61186 GCA_000404065.3 Pinus taeda
GGGGGAGAGAGAGAGAGAGGTGGGAGAGGGAGCGAGAGCAAGGAAGAGAGAGATGGATAGAGGGGGAGATATAGAGAGAGAGATGGATTTGGAGGGGGAGAAAGAAATACAGGTGGATATAGAGATATAGGGAGTGATAAGGGAGAGATGGAAAGAGAGTTAACAGTAGATTTGCCACTATAAAATTGTGATCTATCAAAATGGAAATATACACACTAACTAGGACCCATCTCTCCACACATAAATTGTTCAAGCCCACTAAAACAAGAAAATTGCATAAGGGTGATGGATCTGGGGATAAGAGCGAGATATCAAACGTAGGGAGGAAACCTCCAAGAAAGGACTTCCAGCGTAGGGAGGAAACCTCCAAGAAAGGACTTCATGAAGTCCAATCCAGATTTCCTTTATCCCACCCCTACATATCTATCTCCAGATATCCACATAGTTTAGATTTTAGTGGCCTTTCACCAATTACCCTATTACCGATTCCCAAAATTTGTGAACATTTGAACATTTTATTTGAACCCAACCCTAAATTTGAAATGAAAAGGAAAAGAAATATTTATTTCGAAACTGCATGATAAACGTTGTAAGTTTGAACATTTATTTGAACCCAAAGCTAAACTTGAAAATGAAAAGGAAATATTTATAATGGAAAAAATAAAAGAAATATTTATAATAGAAAAATAAAATATATAAATTGTAATTGGGTTAAATGATTTATTTTTAATGAGAAATTTTTATTTTTGTGTTAGAGGCTAAATTAAAAAGAAGAAGAAGTTAAGAGTGATATTGGGGATGAGCATAAACATTTAAATATTAATAATAAAAAGCTAAATTAATAAAAATAATAAAATTTAGTTTGTTATATTTTGTTTTTGTTATTAACTTGTGAATAGGATTTGTTACAATACCATGGGCTAATACCATGGCTTATCAACACCACAAGCCCAAAAACCATAACTTATTTCACAACCAAAATATTTTATAGCAATATGACATGATTCTTAATCATGGATATTCACCTCCACATTACCATAGATATTATTAACTTGTAAAAAATAGGCTTTGTTACAATACCATGGGTCAATACCATTAATTATCAATACCACATGACCAAAAAACATAAATTATTTCATAATCAAAATATTTTATAACAATATAACAAGATTCTTAACCATGGATATTCACCCCCACTTTGCTATTGATATTATTAGCTTGTGAATCAGCTTTGTTACAATGCCATGGCTTAACAATGCTACATTCCCAAAAATCATAATTTTTTTTACAATCAAAATATTTTATACAAGGCTGTTAACCATGTATATTCACCCCCACTTTACCATGGATATTAATTTGTAAATAGGCATTGTTACAATACCATGGACCAATACCATGGCTTATCAATCCCACATGCCAGAAAACCATAACTTATTTCAAAGTAGAAATATTTTATTTTAATATAATTTTATACCATTTTTTTAATTGAATCTAAAAGGGAAAATGTTACAATTTGAGATATATCTAAACCGTCTATCTTCACGACTACTAAAAATATTCCCATAGAAATTAAATTAAGGTTTTAATAAAATTAACCGAAGATGAATCTATGCTCGTTAAAGAACCAAATAGATCCATCTTAGATAAATATTTATAAAGAACCAACATATATCTATCTTAGCTAAGGATCCAACGGATGATAGCAAGCAAAGTGACTAGCAAAAATAGGTTAAATATAGTGCGTGATTTTTGTAAGTTTTTCATTATTTTATTTTCTTTGACATGATTGATCCAAAATATAGGTTTAATATTTTACAACCAATTAATTTATTTTTTTAATTTAGATAATTTCATAAACACAATAAAATGTGATCAAATTTAAGAGAGACTTGGTGGTTGGGGGAGGGGAGATAGGGAGGGAGATAGTGAAAAAGTTGGAGGGTAGGGACAGAGAGAGAGAGAGATGGGGGAGAGAGGGAGGGAGTTAGTGAAAACGTTTGAGGGAAGAGAGAGAGAGAGAGAGAGAGGTGGGAGAGAGGGAGCGAGAGGAGGGAAGAGAAAAGGATAGAGGGAGAGACAGAGAGAGAGAGATGGATTTGGAGGGGGAGAAATAGATATAGGTGGATATAGAGAGATAGGGAGTGAGAAGGGAGAGATGGAAAGAGAGTGAGGGAGAGAGGAGAAGAGGGAAGAGAGAGAAGAGGAGAGGAGACAGATAGGGAGAGAAGGGGAAGGGATAGATATGGAGGCATAGAGATGGAGGGGAGAGAGATAAGGAGAGGGGGAGGGATATAATGATAGATTTGGACTGAAGAGAGAGAGAGAGAGAGAGATACTAGGGGGGAGAAATATAGGGAGGTGGAGAGAAGGGAGAGAGAGGAAGGAAGAGAGAGATGATGAGAGAGAGATGGAATTGAAGGGGGTAGGTGTTGTCTAGGAAATCCTCTCTACAGATAGAGACGATCCCTCTAGCCCAATGAGTGGGAGTAGCAACCTACATGACAATTTACTAGACACTTTCCTAAGTTACAATCGAAGTAGAAGAAGAGGAAGATGACCTACCTTGTTCTGATGCTACAATTTCCTCCTTTGTTGAAGATCTCGAATCTCTTGCATCATGGGCTCAATATTACTTCTCACAGTGTTTAAATTCCTGTACAAGAGAACAAGACACAATAAAGCATGCGATTACAAATAGCATAATCAAAAGTAACCTACTTAACAGATCAAGGATCGTTAAGATAAATGATGCATTAGCATACACATTTATGGAAAATGAACCAACAATTATATATATTAATAGAATGAAGGAGGAAGCATACAACCAAGCCTTGATTTGAATAAGCTCTCCTTGAGTTAATATCCAATTCCAAGATCAAGCTCTCCAAGCACTCCTCCAAGCCAAATGAGTAGCATGTAGGCACAATCTTAGCATAAGGGTGAAAATGGCCATAGACCAACCATTTGGGAATGGGAGAGGACGTATATATAGGCAGGGAAAGGGAATTAGGATCTCTCCAAGGATAGGAGAAGGCCCTCATCTTGAGGAGGTAGCTCATAGGGATAAGACCAAAAATCCAAGTTGAGAGAAATTGACCTCATCCACGCTGATCAACTTCTAGCTTGTCATTGGAAGCCTCTAGATCATGAAGCTTCTTATCTTCTTTGGGAAAATTTCCTTTTAGGAATCATCGCTAGTATCCAAGCGAAAAGTGTGATGACATCATGGGGCTAGAGTAGTGCGAGTGTCGACCATCGCGATTTCTAGCATTAGGGGATTGATGATTCTAAAATTAGGGTTTTAGAGCCATTTCCTTCAGGGGAAGCTCAAGGAATTTTCTAATCAGTGTTTTATGGAGGATTTGAGTTGTATAGATGGATGAGTACACTGCATGATGGTCATGTTTTGGGCACTTCAGGGCATGTCATGGGGATTTGCAGGAGGTGTGACAAAATACTGTGTAACAGATGCCCCCTAAAGAATGAAGGCAGAACATGGAGTGAGGGCTGAGATGCTTTATGAGCTTTTGCAAGGACGAGAACAAACATTTTCAGGAGACCTGCAAATCAAGGGCGCATATAGATATACATATTTGCTATCAAAACATAAATCCATGATATGGACGTAGCCATCCTGATAATAAGGACTATGTGAAAGGATCCATGGTATGGATGCAGCCATCCAAATGAAAAGGATCATCAGTAAATCTAAGATCCAAGGTATGGTCACAACCATCCATATAGTAGAAACATGTGTAAAATCATGAATAATACATAACTCCACGTAGCTTGAGTCATATCAGACAAGACTCGGGTCTTGCACTCCATCCCAACCTAGTCAAAGTACAAATTCTAACATGCGAATGAAGGTGTCGAAGTCAAACATGCTAGAAAACCACCTAATTACCAACCAATGATGTGGACCGTTAACAAGCATGAGAGAAACCACCAATAATGGCAATGGCTTTCAAGGTACGATAGTACAATCCGTATGTGAAAAAGAAACTAAAGTCGAACACTCGTGGAATCATCCAATCGAAGGCCAATGATGAAAACCTTTTGTCAAATGCAAAGAACTTTCCATTAAGGAATGCAAGATCTAAGGTGCTGAAAGGGAGTCTCTAATTCATCTTCCTAGATAATGAGCTGAAATTGACAGGAATTGACTCGTCAAAGGAGGGCCATGATGATTCCCCCATCATTGACATGAAACGAGGAATAAAGTGGAAGAAAATGAATAGGATCCAAGACTGTAGCAAAGGGTTAGACAATGTATAGGTAATGAAATGCAGATAGGATTTCTCTTGAACATTGGCAACATGACTCTGGAGTGTGGTATCATTTGACTCAACATAGGACTAAGGGTCATGATGATATCCAAATCTTGACACGAGAAGCAGAATAGTGTCATGTTCAAGAGCGACATGTTGCCTATACAAAGGATGTTTCACTTTCATTTTCCCCCAATATTTCTAGTGAGTACCCCAATTATTTTTAATCACATGCTTGAAGGGGATAGCATATGCTTATCATGGAATTTCATTCTTTGAATAAATCCATCCTAGTAAGTTTTACGAATCCTAGGAAGGAGAAAATCGGTCTCATCATGGTGACAAGTCTTTCGTCATAAAATTTTTAATGAGTCTGATGGAAGAATAAATCAATATCTTTTACAAGAGAGTTTGAAAAAGAGATGAAAAGGAAAACTCCATCATGTCCCTTTTCGTAATTTGTCCCTTGAACCCGAAAAGGTAGAAAAGAATATTTGAGAGAACCTCTTGACCATGTCAACAAAGGTGTACCTTTTTCGTAAATATTCAATCTCAGCCTGAAAATGGGGTAAACGTATATTGAGATGACATCAATTCATTTAATTTAATGAATTTGAAAAGACAAGTACTCGACAATCTTTTCATGTTTCGAGAGTCAAAAAAGAGCTTAAAGATGACTCCAGGGGGGTTTCTTTTTCGTTTGTTTTTAACGAGTCCGAAAAAGATATAAAATAAAACTCATTGAATCGGTCAAGAATAATCATTGTATCCACCAAAAGTACCTATAACTGCGCAAATATAACCATAGATCACTGATATCAAGGAAAATACTAAAATATTGACAAAAAGGAATATAAAACTTATAAATATACTACAAGTAAAAAACATTTTTACCATTTCACTGGAGTAAGTTTGAGAGTGCATTTTTACCCTGTTTTTATTTTTATTTTTCAAGCAAACCGTGTGGCAAATCTAGGGCATCATTTCTTGAACCGTCAGCTACAGGTAAGAGCCCTACCTTTTCATCGAATTTTTGCTTGCCAAAGGGAAGGATTTTAATTTTTAACAGTGTGGGCGATCATCGCGGGTGTGCTTATTAGACCTACAATGGTCACCCCTGAGCCGAAATGTCCTCGTGATGATATCATGGGTTTAATAAAAACAGACTTGATGACCGCGGGGCAAAATTTTTAGGGAAAAATCTTCCTTTTAGGGAAACATTTCTGATTTTTAATCCATGGAAAAGCATTTAATTGATGTTTAATGATTGTTTGTAGGAGATTTTTGACAACATGGTCCTTGAATGGAAGGAAAGAGGCCATGAGGCAGAAGACCACCAGGCAACCCAAGATCCAGAATGTGTGAATGCTCTGAGGAATTTTGGGCTCCTAAAACTCTTGATAACTATAGGACTCGGAGCCCAGAATGATCTACTGCACTACTTGATCAGTTTATGGGATATTGATCAGGAAATATTCATTATTGGAGACAAGGAGTTGGAACTGGAAGAGATAGACATTCACTTTAGTAGTAGATTGTCTAGAAGAGGGGAAAGAGTTCAACTCTTCGGATATCATCTTGGAGGTGAGAGCACTAGTGCCCTAATCAGGAGACATGAGCACTAGTTCCCTATTCAGGAGACATTGCCCAAGTGTCGAGATGACAATGGGTGGGAAGGTGAAGATAGTGACAGTCAATAATCTTCCCTTGAGAACAATCCTATACACCATAACTTGCTTATCTGGGATGTAGGATTTACATGAGACTTTGAAATCTCAATTCCACTATGTAGTAGAATGCCTTACTCCAACAATATTCAACTGGTGTGGGGGGTTATTGGCCAATATGAACAGGAAACTCACCAAAGGTAAGTGAGGAAACTTGAAACAATTTGGTTTTAGTTCAATTTTAGTTACTTTCTTTCTGGAGTGTGTGCTCCTATTTTGGTATCAATGGATAGAGGTACTGGATCCTACTGCACAAGATCTGGGGCTAGTCATATGGAGTGAACTCATGCCTCGAGGAGGAGGGGGTTAGATGTTGCATTTCCCTCTATAGTTTTTTATTTTGTTGTGTCACCAACTGACCATTGTGGATGACTATGCCTATGCAGGCACATATTTCAGATGGGATCTGGATCTACCTCTGCCATTGGGTGAACAATGGACTGATGCAGGTAAAACTTGCTTTTGGATTTTTCAAGTTTTATGAATTTTTTGTGAAAGTGTATCTGAGATTTAACTTGTGATAAATGTGTAGATGTTGAGCCAGAAAGGCCTCCTGGTATGTCACCAATAGCACGGTGAGTAGCATGTCAGGTACAAGAGGCTCCCTATGAGGAAGGAGCAAATCCCATGGTGGATATGGAATGCAATATAGAAGTAATCACCCATGGGATTCTAGAATATGCGACTATAGACAACGTGTCACTGCGATACCAGAGGCATACAGTCAGAGTGTCTGCAAGACTACGTCAGCTATTAGGCTGAGTGATTAGGGAAGTCTTGTCTTATTGCGAGCATCATGCAGGTGCATAGCATCTCTATCTATTTTTTGTACTGTTGTAGGCCTTTGAAAGCCATGTGTCTCGAAACACTTTATTTTTTGAGATTTTGATGAAAAACTTTGATATATATATATATAATATATATATATTTATATATATATATATATTTTATATATATATTTATATATGTATAGGAGAGAGAGAGAGAGAGAGAGAGAGAGAGAGAGAGAGAGAGAGAGAGAGAGATATATATACATGCATGTTTTATTTTCTACTTCTATGTTCATGTGTCATGGTGATATGACCAGTTTTACAAATATATCAAGAACATGATTTTCTAATGCAACCATTAATGTATTCAAGTTATGTCGAATGTGTTGATATGTGATAAAATCAAAATTTATTTCCAGCAATCGAACATGTAGATACATATGTAGAATTTGTGGATTTCTTATTGAATAATGATTATTTAATTGTAACACAACAAGTTCTGAGTTTAATTTAACAATTAAATTTCTAATGCCAAGAGAAACTGCTTCTGACAATAGTTCAATAATCGCATTGTATTTAGAAATATTATTAGTTGTCCATCCCAGGAAAATACCTTGCAAATTGACCAACTCACCATCAAGGGAAAAGAGTGCCCAAGCTATGGGAGACAAGTTCTGTATGCTACGAAAAGCACCATCAACAAAACCAACATAATGGTTTGACGACATTTCAAAACTTAGTGGAACACAGGGTAAGCAGAAAACACACGTCTACAAAGCAAACAATCACACCAAAAAATAAAAAATGCACACCAATGAATTCACACAATAATGTACAAAAGTAATTATACAGAACTAACGCATAATACTTTTTCAGATACAACCCGTTGCAGGGTTATGACAATGCATTTCCTTCGTAATCAACTATCTCATAGGCACCCTTTTGCAAGACACATTTTACAATATATGGCCCATGCCACATAGGTTCGAACGTTCTAGCTCCCAACTTATCATTGGCCTAATCATATAGGATGACCAAGTCACCTTCAACAAAAGTGCGTGAAGAAACGGTTTGATCAAAATGAGATTTAACACATTTCTTTTGGGCTTCAATCATCATCGCAACAATATACTGGCGGGTCTCATATAGCCTCTCAAGGTAAAGTAACCTCTCCTCTTCAAGCGATGTATTACGAAGTGGTTCAATAGCTAATTTCAACAAAGGGATTTCACACTCAATCGAGAGTATCGCCTCTAAACCATAAACCAACTGGAACAGAGTAAATCCCATGGTTATCTTATTTGAAGTCCAGTAAGCCCAGAGAGCTAAGAACAACATAAGGTGCCAATCCTTTTTACACTTCCCAATGGTTCGTTGAAGCATAGTAATCAAAACTTTGTTAATTGCTTCAACTTGGCCATTGGCCTGTGGATAGTAAGGAGTTGAGCTATGATGGCGAGGACCCAATTGAGCAGTCAGCTCTTCCATCATGTACTGACAAAAATGTGAACCATGGTTAGTGACAATGGCTTGATTAATGCTGAAATGAGCTATTGCATGGTTGAAGAGGAACTGAGTAGCAATGATACATTCAGCATTATATGTGGGCATCACCTTGAACCATTTAGTGAAGTAGTCGATAGTGATGATGATATAGCCATGTCCCCTGACTAAGCGAGTGTTACATGTCATGAAATCAATTCCCCATTTAGAAAATGGGCCAACAATAATGACAGGGTGTAATGATGATGGCAGGGCACACTGCTTATGGTTAAAAATATGACATTCGTGGCACTTTTGAATGGATAGAATATAATCCTTGAAAATGGAAGGCCAGAAATAACTGGCGAGGAGCATTTTTTGAGCAGTTGCATAGCCTGAAATGTGACCATCACATGCCCTAGAGTGGTAGTCATTTAAGACTCATTCAACCTCTTCAAGTGTTAAACATCTGCGGAGAACAGAGTCAACATCGACTCGGTATAATGCATCACCAAGAATTTGATAAGGTTGAGACTGATGCCAAATGCAACATCGGTTGGATTGAGACAACTTGGATAGGAAGGGTTGGGTCTGAATATAAATGATGATATCCCCATACCACGAGTCGAGAGTGTTGATGAGAAACAAAGTTTCATTAGGAATTTGCTCAATAAAATCGATTGAAGTGCTTGCTGAAGGAAGGGGACAAATCAATTCAGAAAAAATAAGTGATTTCTTTGATTTGGCAGCAATAAATTCCAAATAAAACTCTTACAGGATAATAATCCATTATATTTAGAGTATTTCTCCCCAAGCAATTAGTGAGTCAAGATGTAAGTCATGGGGTTGGAGTTAGAAATCACCATGGTCTTCCAGAGAAAAATATAGTGACAAAATCTTTGAACAACATGTATTGCTACCAAGGCAAGTTTCTCGACATGAGCATATCGAGTTTTAGTGTCAATGAGATTTCAGCTTAAATAGTAAACCATGTGTTCGTTACCATCATAATCATCCTGAACCAATACCATAGCAATGGTTCTATTGGTTGCAGCTAAGTAGAGGAAATAATCGTGGTGATAGTCAGGGGGATGCAATAAAGGAGCACTGATGAGCATGTTCTTTAGGGCATCGAAGGATTGTTGGGAAATTTCATCCCAAATGAATGGGATCCCCTTTTTGAGTAAGCGAGTAAATACCTTGGCGAGCTCAGTGTATTTAGGGACAAAACAACGAAGAAAATTAACCTTTCCTTTCAAACTTCAATTGATGCAATCAGGTAGGAGGGAGTAAGTTTACAATAGCCTCAACTTTAAGAGGATCTATTCGAATGCCTTCATGGGACGCAATAAAACCTAAGATATGCCTAGATTATAGTGTGTAAAGCACAAAAATATGGCCCGAAGGTGGTCTAGATGGTCACGAAGTTTAGTAGAATGAGCTGGTAAGTCTTCCAAATAAGCTTGAACAATGTGTCGAATATCATGAAAAGCATATGACATTACTCGCTAAAAAGTAGCACGACTATTTTTCAAGCTGAAAGGGATATTCTTATAGGAAAAAGTGCCCCATGGGTAGATAAAGGTCGTTTTGTGTTGATCACCAAATGATATGTTAATCTGGTTGTAACCAGAAAAGCCATCCATAAAAGGGAAAATTTCACTCCCATCACACTCGTCGATGATTTAATCAATAAATGAAGTGGGGTAGTTATCTTTCGGGCATGTGCGATTGATGTCGCGGTAATCAACACAAACTCAGATTGTGCCTTACTTTTTAGTAACAGGTACAATGTTAGAAACCCAATCTATCAATGGGATCAGGTAGATGAAACCATCTCTTAAAATATTTTCAAACTCTACCTTAATAGCAACAACCTTCCTAGGATGCACGGGATGAAGCCGTTGATGAATAGGCTTCGCACCAGGATATGTGCGTGTTTCATGCACCACAATAGTTGTATCAATACCAGGCATTTCCTCATGTGACCAAGCAAAGACATCATGAAATACTTTGAAAATATCGGTGTAAACCTTGGTCTCATCAAGAGAACAAGAAACCCCAATATTAATATTCTCAACAATCCTAAGATTAATGGAAATGTCGAGAGGCATGGTTGCAGTAATGTTTCCCATATTACATTCAGAAAATACTTTGTGCACCAAAACAAGTGTTTGAGGTGGATGTGTCGGGTTATCAGAAACAAAAGCTTGAAGACACGATGGAATTTCACTTAGGCCTGGAAGAAACAAAGAACGATGATGAATATCGTTCCAAGGGGCTTTGTTAAGAGACATAACCTCAACAATACTCTCCTTGGTGGGGAATGTCTCATTCAAAGGATTCGGGGAACTCTAAGAACCAAGCCAAGGAGATTGCACATAAGTATATAGGTCCATATTGAATACTACATGACTTTCTGAAGTGGTCACTGATGCCGAAACAATTTCATGGTAAGCCTATTCCAATGGATTTAGCCTCATGGAATCACCAAATTAATCAATCTGATCCAGAGAAGGAATAATCCAAGGATCTATAGAGACAGAGATCATATTGACCGAGGAGAAATTTAGAGGTGGGAGAGAAAAAGTTCCCATTAAAGAAAAATCTTTAAAAATACCTACCCCCATGCTCTCATATGGAATGTTAGTATTTCCCACATATGGAACATTGTTGTTTGAAGCACTAGAAGAGAAAAAAGACAATTGGTCAATGGTGACAAATTTTACTTCATGAGAAAAATGGAGCACCCAGAACAAAGAGGAAACCACACAAAACATGGGATGGGTCCAACTTCACCTGAGAAGAAGGTTGTAATTAAGACTTGCGTCTACAACTTCCACTTCTAGCTCAATAGTCTTTCCTTCCAAAGTGATAGGAAAATTTGTGATAATACCATACAGACGAGAGCCTCTATCATCAAAGGCCTCCAAGGTGTTCAGGGACTGACTAAGTGATGGAGAGCTAATGGCTTTCCAACATGAAACAAACATGATCTAGGTGGAAGCACCTTGATCAATGATAGTCTGATGGATCATGTTTCCTTTTATGATAACTTGAATCCGAAAAGCAATGTGAAGAGGAAGATGAAGAACATGGTTTTCAAGATCGAAAGTAATAAAACTAGAATCAACAGGATCAATAGCTCCTATAGTAGATAACAATGATTTCTGCTACATTTGACATGTTTGGAGGACTTCCAAAGTAGGCATCACTGAAGGCACTTGAGCTAGATGTTTGACTATACTGTAATGTTGTGCAGCTCTAGCATTCATGTTATAGGATGACTTCTGAAGCACATGTTTGGGAGGTGGTTAGAGAATGGATTCATTATTAGGTTGCTCAATATGGAGTAGACCAGAACTAGGTGGAGTAGAAGTAGAAGGTACATTAATGGCTTCCTTCTCCACCATCTGCATTGGAGGGGTTTGATAATCTTTCGATCAAGTAGCGAAAAATACAGGAAATGAACCTTGCGTCATGAAAACTTGAGAACCAAAGGAGGTAGAGGATTGTGGTTGGTCTACCAACTGAGTCTTCTTATAGGGAAATGGTTCTTTCAAAATAGCTGGAGTCCCTTTCAATAAATGACCAACTTCAACATGTCAGGGAAAACCATTGGTATAATGGTCTTCTTCACAAATGAGGTAAGGATATTTTGGCTTTCATTGGGAGGCATCATCAACAGATGATTTGGGAGGATCCTATTTTAGGGTATCGAGTTTGGCTTTGCCTTTACCCTTTTTCTTACCTTTTGAGGCTTTATCTACCATGGTAGACTGGATGTCATGGACCTCAGAGGTTTTACCAGGATTGGACATATTTTTCGAAGGATGATTAGAACCAGTATCTGAAACAGATTTATGCTTTGCAGAAGCTTTGGTGGAAGTCTAAGACAATGATCCAATGATACCAACAATAGGTGGTGCATCGGAAGACTTTGAAGATGCCGGATCCAAAGATGGTATTGGAGCATCAGGTAATATTTCATATAGCATTCCAGATTGAGAATAGACTAAGTCTAGATACTAAGCATGGGAAATAGCTTGGTCCTCGGTAACACATCCACCCATTGTTATATCTGCAAAAATTTTGTTTACAAATGATTTGGTGAACCATTCAATTAACAACTCATCAGGAATTTAAAATTTTATGAGGTGATGCCAATGTCTCCATTCATGGATATGATCAGAAATATGGGTTGCAGTATCTTGCTTTAGCGATGTGAGAAAATAGGTACCAATTTCATAACAAATTGACAATTGGAAGTGGGTGAGAAAGGCCATAGCCAAGTAGTTAAAGTCGACATAGGTGGCTTGAGGCAACTCGATATACCATTTTGTGGCAATGCCTATCAAGGTTCGCTAAAAGAGGCAGAGACAAATAGAATTGTCAACATAAGAATTAGAAGAACACCATAAGTGATATATCATCACATGGGCTTGATGGTCCTCTTTAGATTTTCCTTCAAACTTAGGGTAATCACTCAGAATTTTAGTAGGAACTAGAGGCTAGTAAGGTGAATGAAAAATGGGATCATTAGTAAGCCTTGAGACATCACACGATTCCAAAGTAGCTAAAAATGGTAGTTGCAGATTAAAGGGCATGTAAGGCCTTTAACAAGGCCCAACCTCTGGGTTCCAACCTCGTTCGTAAGGATTCTGCCCCCAAAGCAGAGGATTTTGACCATAATGGATTTGATTATGTCCCCACTAAGAGGTACCTTGACCATAAGTTGGATTCTGTCTAGGGTGGGGTTGATATTGACCTACCATAGGTCGTTGATAAGCATTATATGTGGCATATGGATTGTAAGGTTGCACCACATGTTGACCCTAGATGTGAAGTGATTGGCCTTGCTACTGCAAGGGTTGACCTTGTGTCTACAAGATTTGACCTTGTTGATATACAAGTTGAACTTGCTGCTGTAGGGGTTGACCTTACTGCTGCAAAGGCTAGCCTTGTAGATACAAGGGTTGAGTAGGTCGTTGAACAAACTATGCTTGTTGTTGCAAAGGCTATTGATATTGTTGCAAAGGTTTCCCCTACTGTTGCAAAGGTTACCCTTGCTATTGTAATGGTTGTTGGATAGTTCCTTGAGGGATACCCTGTCGGTATTGGTAAGTTTCGAATGGGATTTGACCATATCCACTAAGAATAACAGATTGACCAAGTTGCACATGAGTTCCTGCTTGTGGAGTATAGGGTGGATTTTGCAATGCTTGTGAATCGCATGGGACATAATATTGTTGGAGTGGTATCTGGGTCATGTAGGGATGTTTATAATGGATATTACCCAACCCAGATAGACCAATAGGGTTGGGAATACCACCAGGATAAGGTTGATTGACTCCAACCATGTGAGTTTGTGATCCACTCACATGGGTTCCACCTGACACAAGAGGAATGATTATGTTTTCCCCCCAGGCTGTGAATAAGGCTGTGGTACATTTTTTCCACTTAACAAAGGGACTAAGGAACTTACAAACACTTGAACGAAAACATTCAGTTGTACCAAAATGGAAGGTTAAAATGATGGTAAATGTTGTGACGAGATCATTGGTTGAGTGGGAACGGATGTGACAACAGTTTTCACAGGAATTTGAGAGGTCACGTTTGGGATAAACGGACCAGTAGTAGGCATGGCATTGGATGACCAAATAAGATTTAGGTACAAAGAGGAATAACTGGGAGTTCCTGAAACTAATTGAGCTAAGGTTGTATAACAATGTGGAAGCATAGGCCCACTAGTTTCAGGAAGTGTTTGATATGGGACTCTTCCCGTAAAAGAAAAGACTTATGGAGAAAAAACATATTCTTGTTCTTCATCAACATGAAGAGTGTGGGTAGAGGAAAATTCTGGACGACCTTAAGGAGAGGTTGGAATCTCACCTTTTGAATCCATGGGTGGAAATAGCTGGCGAGCAGGAATCTCATATGTATGAGGAGATAAATCAAAGGAACACCAAGTTGATCGTAAGGACTATAAGGACACTAAGGAGATATCACAATAGGATGAAATAATAAATTTGGAGGATATAAGACAAACCTTTGTGGACTCTCAGGAGTTTTTGGACCAGATTCTTAAGGTGACAAGGAATCTGAAGGTGGTGGATGAGAAGCAAGGGGTTGGATACTTGGCACAATCCCAAGTTCAAAACCTTGAGCTTCAAGTGACTGAGGAAGTTTCAGATGAACTCCTTGTGAAGACCCTTCAATATTAGGCAATGAAGGGGAACTTTGGAGTGAACTCAATGGTTCAACCACAATGAATTTCTCTCAAGAGCAGAAGAAAAAGAGATGATTCGTTGAGGGCTAATTAAAATTTAAGATTTACAAGGAATTACTTAGTATTGGGCCAAGAAGCAACTCCATGGGTTTGACATGTTATCATTGGAAGTTAATTTTATTGACAAGAAACAAAAAATAAATCAAAATGGGTGATAACTAGGCAAGAGGGTTTACCAAGTACTTGTGTACTTGTGAACTGTAATATACACCCTAGCTGAAACCGAAGACTTAAGATACGGTGTCCAATCTCCTCGAATGTTGTGTTCAGTGTATCACGTGTATCACGTTTACAAGGCAGCTGACTCAGTTACATGTGGCTAAAGGATACCAACCTAATGGGGTCTCCCAATATATACGTGACTGTACAGGGAGCACAAGTCCGTGTTAGTGTTGTCGAATGCAGAACTGTTCGATGAGAGCATCCCTATATACTTATCATACTGAAGTGCCTCTGATGTACCCAAAAGTACTAGAAAACCCTTTATATACTTCCATACTGGGATGAGATTTCACCCCCGAGATACACTGTAGGAAGTTAGCGACAACTGCTATGTTTAAAGATGTTGGAACACGTCTCTAGCCTAGACCTCTAAATATTTGCCTTAAGTGACAAATGCTCCTTAGGTTAATTGAGGTAAATTTTAAGTTTATCTTCAATTAAGTCCTAATTTTGATGGCTCAATGATGTTACATGTTCCTTAAATGTAACTAAATGATGAAAATGAAACATTTTCATTTGATGAAGATTAAACTAACAAAGGAAGAGAGACAACCAAATAATGCATCAAAAAAATACATCAACACAATTCTTCCCAATGCTAAATGTAAAAGCAAAATCTAATCTTTCATTCTGCTAATAAATGCAATGCCGAGATACTCTCCTCCAGAAATGAAAATCACTTTCCTTTCACTAAGATGCAATAATGATTTTTCATTCACTATGATTTAAACAATGCAAAGTAATGCAATGAGAAAAGGAAAATGCAGTCAACTCAATGAAAATCTATTTCACTTTATGGTTTCTAATGCAAGAAATGTATCAGAAACACATAAATGACAAAATCTTTCACTTTCTCTTTCTAAAACATAAGGATGAAAAAAAGCATTTCCTTTCAGTTCAACCAAATCAAACAATTTGTAATCTATGCTTGACAATGGAACTAAAGAAATCTTCAAAGCATCAACATGACTCGACACTAATGAAAACAACTTCACACCAATGAACCAAAAGCAACTTGTAAAGATGTTCTGGTTGCAAAAAGACTCTTGAACGAGACCAATCAATCTCAGAAAATAAAATCAATCAATGAATGGAGGGTGACTTAGAAACCCTAGAAATCCTAGAAATAAATCAAGCTTGAAACACACATTAACCAAATTAAGAGACAATTGTAGTCATACAAGCATAACAACCAAGACAAATAAATTGTAGGCACATTGGAAAATCATTGACAAAGAGAAAAAAGGTTGAGAATAAGAAGAAAACACTAATTTTTCTAATCCTCTAGGATCATCACGCCTGTTATAGGCAAAAGGGTGATGCAAGAGTAATCAACACAACTGTAATTAAAAAATTAGTGATGACATCATGACTGTTAAGACTAAATCCATGATGGGCAAGGAAAGAAAGGGAACAAAAAAAAAAATCAAGACTAGTACAGATTGAGTGTCCCCAAGAAATATCTAGCAAGTGAAAATAACTACAAAGGAGAAAACAAGCCAAAAAACTGATGGTTGGTCAAACTCATCATAGAATCAGTGTGAAGGATTGGATGGAAAGGGTTATAGCTTCCCAAATGGAGTCATTATTGCTTTGTCTAGGAAATCCTCTCCGTGGACAAAGACGATCCCTCTAGCCCAAAGAGTGGGACTAGCCACCTAGGCAACAATCTACTAGACACTTTCCTAAGTTACAATCGAAGTAGAAGAAGAGGAAGATGGCCTACCTCATTCTGATGCTACAATATCCTCCTTTGCTAAAGACCTCTAATTGCTTGCACCACGGGCTCGGTCTTACTACTCACAGTGTTTAAATGCCTACACAAGAGATCATGACACAACAAGGCATACAAGTACAAATAGCATAATCAAAAGTAATGTACTTAATAGATCAAGGAGCATTAAGATAAATTATTCATTAACATACACATTTATGGAAAATGAACTAGCAGTTTTATAAATTAATAGAATAAATGAGAAAGCATGCAACCATGCCTTAATGCTAATAAGCTCTCCTTGAGTGAATGTCCAAGTCCAAGCTCAAGCTCTCCAAACACTCCTTCTCCAAGCCAAATGAGTAGCATGTAGGCACAATCTTAGGATAAGGGTGCAAAAATCCAAAGAAAAACCATTTGGGAATGGGAGAGGATGAATATATGGGCAAGGAAAGGGAGTTAGGATCTTTGAAAAGATAGGAGAAGGACCTCATCTCAAGGAGGTAGCTCATAGGGATAAGACCAAAAGGCCAAGTTGAGAGAACTCGACCTCATCCACACCGAACATCCTCGAGCTCATCATTCTAGAAGCCTATAGATCACGAATCTTCTTGTCCTCTTTGGAAAATTGCCTTTTAGGGATCATTGTTGGTATCTAAGCCAAAAGCGTGATGACATTGTGGGGTTAGTGTAGCGTAAGTAGTGACCATCATGATTTCTACCATCAGGGGAGCGATGATTCTAAAATTAGAGTTTTGGAGCCATTTCCTTCAGGGGAAGCTCAAGGCATTTTCCAATCAGTGCTTTAGGGAGGATCTGAGCTGCATATCTGGATGAGTACACTACATGATGATAATGTTTTGGGAACTTCAGGACATGTCACAGGGAATTGCAGGAGGTGTGACAAAATACTGTGTAACAGTAGGAGAGGGAGGGAACAAGAAAAACATAGAGGGAGAAAGGTGGAGAGAGAGAGGGCATTGTTACAAAGTATTTTGTCACTGTCCCTATACACTCCATTCCATGATCTTGGAGGACCTCTATAGTGAACCCTACATGCTTCCCCTTCATGAAGAAACTCCCATTGTGTCCCTCTTCATGAGAAGAGCAATTCCCATTTGCATCATTTCACAAAAATCTTATGTTTTTCCCAGTTTACAAGACCAGCGCTAATGGCCCTTGTTCTCCTCGTGCCGATATGCAGGGATTATAATTGTCCCTAGCACCGACTAGAGCGACTGAGCCTTGTTACAGTCACGTCAATCCTCATTTGGAAATTTTTTAAATAAGGAGCCGAAGCTTCCAGCTCTAGAAGCTTCGTAACAGAAGTCTGGTAAATGGTTGAGCCAGATGGAGTCGAGGATGTCAGTTTGGGCTCCTTTCCCCTATTAGGATGGAACTACCTCAAGAGATAAGACCTTCTCCCATGAGAAGAAGAACCATCTCCCATCCATTCATGCTATATAAACCTCCCTTTTTCCCAAGCACAAGCTAGTGTCAATGTTGGTGTGCTAGTGCTAATTAAGTTTGAACTAATCAGCAAGTTATTCATAGTTGTAGTTCTCTAGTTGTGTGTGAAGGAGAAGTGTGAATTTGTTTTAGTGTGAAGACTAAAGGGAAGAGCCTTAAAACTATCATTTTTGAGGTCACCATGGAATGCTAATGGAAGTATGTGGGAACACAGATTTTTCGGAGGAGAAAAGCAACATTAAGACAATGGTTGCAATCTCTTCTTGATTTAAATATATATGCAATTATCGATTGATTTCCTACATAATGTGTCATCTCACATGTTTATGGCATAATACTTCTTGACTTGTTAAGTATTTTGAATTACAATTTGTCTATTATTATGGTTTTTGTTTACTTGTTTAAGGTGATAGAAGAAGGAAACGAGAGATAGCTAGAGTGAGCAATCAAAGTCATCACCAAACGCGATAAGAATACTAAAACGTAGGCCCTTTGAATTGGTTCTAACCTAAGGAAATATTCCATAGAATATCTTGTTTGTGGCTAGACCCACTATCAGGTTAGAGTAATTGTTTGTGTCCACACTCAGAATTTTACTTCACCATAAATTGGCAACTCTGATGGGGAACCAATCCTTCTGTTTGTTTGATTGAGAATTTCATGGTTTTGCATTGAACTTTTCTAGTTTTGTCATTTCACTTTAGTTATGTTTTCCTTGCTTTGCTTACTACTCTGGGTTTGAAATTCACAGAAGCAAGTCTGGTCCCAACTTTTGAATTTTTTTCTTCACATCCTTGCTCAACGCACTTATTTCGTTGGTAGTCATGTTGATCAGCGTGATATGTTGAGAAATAGTCACTCTGACCCCCTTTTGGTGCTTGTCGTCAGTTAGGCAGTCGTGTTAATGCCTGTAAGTGAAGATTAGGGTTCACCCAAGATCTTGGCCAATGTGTCCTTCTCTCTTGATTTATTCATTGTAAGTTGTTTAGACCATCTTCTCCCTCACTGGAAAGTTGCTTTTCATTTGGTTTATTTGCTTGTTGATTTTCCTTCTTTTCAATTGATTTCTTGGGTCATTGGATGGTTTGTGGTCCTAGGGATTCTAGGTTGTCATCCATTCAGCTGATTGTGAACTCACCGAGTCAAGTTTTTGGTGCATTTACTCCTTGAATTTCATTTATGGTCCTTCTATGGCTTTGACCTCCATTACACAAGTTTGAAAAGTTTCATTTTCTTGTCTAAACGTCTCTTTTATAGCATAGATCACATTCCTTGTCTTGTTTTTGGTAAAGTCATTGTGTCATTAGTCTGAAAGAGATTCTCTTTTCATGTTTTTCATTTGCTTGAGAATTAATTTTCTCAATACGTTTCATTGAGAAATTCATTTTGTCATTTCTTGAAAAGTATAAAATTCTAGTTTGTTGCATCAATATGTTATGGTAGTTAGCATCATTGAAGACTAGGATTGCATTTTCATTTGAAAAGAAAAAGAATTCTCTTTACTTCTGAAAGGACTGTTGGTGTGTACTTGTTAGGAAATTATGAATTGGAATGAATTTTTCATTAGTTTATTTTCTTGAAAAGTGAACTAGTGAAAAATCAATTTTCTTTTGGTTGCTTGGTTGTTTGCATTTGGTTGTGTTTTCTACCCTATATAGTGTAGAAAATTAATCGAATTGAAAGGGTCTTATCTCATTTAGCTGCATTTAGCGCTTTTCAAGTCACATCATTAAGGCCTGAAAACCGAGACATAATTTAAGATAAACTTTAAAATGAACTCAATTAACCTAAGGCACATTTGAAACTTAACGATCAAATCTAAAAAGTCTAGGCTAGAGACGTGTTCCGATGTCTTTAAACCTAGCAGCTATCATTAGCTTCAACACTAGACAACGCTAGTATGGACTTGTGCTTCCTGTATCGTCGAGTATATAATGGGAGACTCCTCTAGGTTGCAATCCTTTATCCATAGGAAGCTGATTCTGCTGCCTTTCAAACATGATAAACCGAACACAACATTTGGGGAGATTGCCTGCCCGTATTCCTTGGCTCATTGGGAGGTATTCTATAGTTCACAGTTGCCTGGTAATCCTTTTTACCTAGATCATCTGGAGTAGTCATTGGACATTTTTTACTCATTAAACTTAAAATATCATTTCAACGCGTGTCCTTTTGAGCTCGTTTCCAATTCAAAGTGATAGAGTCATCTTTGCTTCTTTCTCAACTCTCAAAACATGAAAGAGCACTAGTTTATTTATGCATCTTAAAAAATTGTTGCCCATGATCTTATAACATCCTGTTAGTATTTTCTAGACAAAATCGTGAGTTTTCCCTAAAGTACATTTTAAAGCCTTGAAATTTATCTCTCTTTGCATGTTAACTAAGACAAGGTCATCATGGCTTAACCATCTGGTTCACCTAGTTCCTCTTCCTCTCCTCCCTCTAAAAGATTGTATGAGGACCCTTTCCCTGAATCACCAGAGTCACTCAAGGACCAAGGTGTTGAACTTGGAATCATTCTGAGCATTCAACCTTTTTCATATCATCCTTTTCCTACTTCAAGTACCGGGTCACCTGCTGATATTGGTCCAGAATCTCTAGACAATCCCATCCAGACACCTGAGAGTTTGCCAACTATTGACGATCAGCTTGGATTGGGTATATACCCTCTGAATCCTTTGTCCAACCCTGTTTTGATATCACTGCAGCATCCATATAGTTTGTACGATCAGCCAGGTGTTCCTTTGGAATTATCCCCTCGAACATCTTTGGTCGTCCATCATCGTTTGTTCCCAGCTATGGAACCTGAGGGCGAAGCTCCAGTTACCTCTCCAGATCAATTGAAAGTTTCTACTCCACACACTATCAAGGAGGAAGAATACCAATTTTCTCTTGAAGGTTTCCCCTTCACGAGGAGCATTCCCATCAGTGTATATTAGGATTTTCCACCTAATTATGTAACTTTAGCATAGTTGGTCTCAGGTACACCTAGTCCTTCATTGCTTTATCACAACTCTATTTGGGCATCTGGCGCCATGCCTACTACAGGTCCATTCATTCCGAAACCGACAACCCGATAGGTCGTTACCTCAGTCTCGGTGCAACCCATAGCTCTGAACCCTCTCTTGTCTTGTCCATCCCAATCACTCATTTGGTTCAACCGGTAGTCTCAAGGCATGTTACTGTCAGTTATTCGATCCCTACAGTAAGTGGACAAGCTATGCCACTTCCTAGGGGCAGAATCTGAGTGTTTCTATGATGTTAGGCACCACCAATGTGAGTAGCACACAAGCTCACACGGCTAGCATGAACCAGCCTTCTTCTAGTGTTATTGAAAACCCGGCTGGTCTTGCTAGATCAAGCAATGTCCAGTACCAATAGGTCCAAAATCCCATTGGTCTGTCTTGGTCAAGCAATTTCCAATATCAGCAGCCTAATGAGGCTCAAGTTTAGTACCAATCTCCTTATGTTCCATATGGTTCTCAAGGAATAGTCAATCTACCTTACATCCTTCAGTCTAGGCAGTATGTTAAGTTGGCTCATCCAATTTTCAGGGTGGCTATGGCTAGAGATAGTTTGGAAAATTTTTGGGAACTATTCAGGTACCTCTACAACAATAAGGATAGACTCTACAGCAACAAGGGAAACCTTTGTTGCAACAAGGGATGTTTGCACAACAATGGGGGTAAATAATACTATAGCAAGGACAACTGCAACAACCACAGGGGAAACCCTCGCAACAGTTGCAGCAAACCATGCAGCAGTAGATGCAGTATGCTCCACAAACCTCCTAGCCTATGTATTTGCAAGGCCAACCTCTGCAGCTGTTAGCACCTGGATTGAACCTCACGCTGAAGGAAGGCAATGCCAAGGTAACCACAAACCATGCTTAGCCAAGTAGCTAGCCCTACTAGGCCAGGAGATGGCTTTCTCCATAAGGATCTTAGCCAAATTGACTATAACTAGAAACTGATGTTAGGCTAGGTATAGTAGCACAAGGTTTGATTTGATTTTGAAGGGGTTTTGCTAGATCAGGAGGAGGAAAATAGTTAGGGCAAGGAAATTAGGTCAAAACTACAAGGTGTTCGATGGGGAAAGGTAGGCACAACGATCAGAACCTTAGGGTTTGATGGATGAGGTGAAAAGAAAGATGAGGAGCTAGGAAGAGCATGTAAAGATCATGGATTCTTCCTAAACTAAAGAAAACACAGACTGTGAAATGTCTACCCAAAATAGAGAATAAAAGTTATGGATTCTGCCTTTCAGACCTGTATACATTCACATAAAGAGTATGAAATGATGAAATGGAGTCAAAAATACATTTTAACATATGAAAACATAAGAAAACCTGAACTGAGCATCATACCACAAGGATCCCAAAGAAATAGCTGTAATTTTTCATTAATCTCTTGCTGCAACTGGTACAAAATGATGTCTACCAAAGCCTAAGCAATCCCACTGAATCCAACCCTTTACAATGATAAATAAAAAGAAGATATAAAAATCAATTCAATCTCCTCCCATCTTCAGGGCTAAAATCCTTAAGATGAGGAACTAATCCATCAAAAGATGAAAAAGAAACTGAAATCTAGGCAACCCTAACAACTTGCCTCTAAAAGGGAGGAAACTGATTCATCTAACTTCAAGATAACTTTTGATCCAATGAATCTACCCTATAGTAACTAATATTCATATTATTTACATGCCTAGTCACCATTTACATAAGTAAAAACATCATCCATGAGAGAAAACCCAAAAGTTACAGTCATGGCACAGTAAACTGAAAATTTAGTAGAAAATTGTCCTATGCACAATACCTAAATGTTATGCGCAACACTTTTTGCAGGGCCATGTTGGAGGCCTTCCCGATGTCCAAATTGCGCTCATGATAGCTCATTGGAAATCTTGTCCTATCTACTTTCCAAATATGTCTTTAGTTTCACATTTCGATTTGATTTGACCCTCAAAAACGGATTCTCCCAAGACTGCTTCTATGCACAGCGCCATGGTCAAAACAGGGGCATAAACATGATTTTTTAGGTGTTTTTTGACCTTTTGGCTCACCAATTTTGCTCCAAAAGCTCAGAAAATGCATAGGGAGCACGCTTACATCATTAGGAATCTAATGGTGGTCCTATTTTAGCCGTTGGATGCTCCTAGGAAAAGCACAGCGCTAATGGCACTGCACATATAGCCAAATGTTTTTTGTCAAAAACTACTAAATTCTTCAAAAATGCAAAAATTCTCAAAACTTGCTCAAAATTGCTCACAATTTGTGCATCTTTTTCCTTTATGATTATATTTTCATTTTTCGCCTCATCTTGAGCCTCCAAGTCGACTATCTCAATGCCATGATGAATGTGTGGTTGTTCTAGTTTATCATGTTCCATCAAATCAAATTCCCTTTCCTCTTCATCATTGAGGCTTTCCTCCAACATCTTTTCCTTCCCTTTTTACACTTGCTGCACCTGTTGTGTTGATGAAGAAGGCAAGGAAAAGCCCCTTCCACTGTTTGTGGAGCAAGCATTTTCCTATGAGTTGTTTGAGGCTCTATGTAAAAAAATGAGTGTTTTGTATGCTTGTTAGGATAGTTTTTATGGTTTTCAGCCTTATGGGTAGCGCTGTGTATAGGTGCACAGTGCCTTGTTGTATGTGAAGCGCCATGAAAAAATGTATAGGCACGTGGGCTCTATGCGTAGCACTCTAACTATATGTGTGGTGTCCCACCTGCATGTGCAATGGTTCGGCTGTATGCACAACGCCCCACCTACGTGCGCAACGCCCTACTTAAACGCGCCCTCAAACTTTCAGGTTGATTTTGACTGCCTTCTTGGTGTCTAAATTTCATCCATGATATCTCATTGGAAATATATCTCTCTTGGCTACACAATGGACCTATCATGCACTAAAAATGATCAATTATAGCCCCTGAAAAGTCAATTCTCCCAAGATTGGTAAAAAAGTGATGAATGAGGGTGAAAAAAATAAAGTGTTCTCTTGCATGAAACTTTTGGAGGTCTTCCTCAACTCCAAATTGAGATCATGATAGCTCATTGGAAATATATTTCTCTCTAGTTATCATTTGACTCATTAAGCAAGTCATTTGGACAATCCAGCTAGAAGAAAAATTTATGTTCCCAAAGTTACTGTAGAAGTGCAACAACTCTCTTGTAGCCACAATATTTTTGACATTTCTCTAAAACCATGATACTTGTGTAAAAAGTGAAGGAGGTTTTGCATCATTGGCCTATCATGGAAAAAACCTTCTCTCAATTTTTCCAAATTCATAGTTTTCTTGGTCAGAAACATAGTTTAAAGAAAAACCAACTCTTATGTGTGGTGAATGACTTGTCCCTTGGAATGACTTCTTGACACATGATGGAGACCTGATTTTGATGATATGAAATGGCCTCATACCTATTGATATCCATTATACCTCCTCTACTAAGATATCTTTGATTCCATAGCAAAACCTAGCTCAGTGGGAGAGGAAATTGGGGTTTAGTGAAGGGAAAACTGGGGATTTGTAGAAATGAAGGGAAATGAAGGGGATGGGGGATTCTAAATTCTTAGGAAAATTTTGGGATGTAGGGAGGGATGTTAGGAAACAGGGGAAAGTTTAGTTTCAAATATTGAGTGAGGGTAAGGGGTCCGAAAGGGAAAAACACATGCCTAGCCTAAAAAAAGTGTCAAATTGTAACAATAGGCAAGGGTTTGGGGGAAAATGGTGAATTTGAGGGACATAAGTGATGGGGAATGTTTAATAAGGTATATGAAGGGTAGGGGAAGGTATATGAGCATTAGGATGTAATTTTTGTTGATTTTTTGATCATGGGATTCATGGAACCAAGAAAAATGCCCTCAAAATCATAGGAGAGGGAAATGAGCCTTAAAAGCACCACTGAGGCAACCAGGTATAAGATGACCTACTCACTTACAAATGATAGTTTTTAACCTGTAATAATGATGTCAACTCTTTTAATTATGGTACACTCAACTAAGGGGTGACATGGACTAGTACTTGGAAAACTTTGGAAGGAGTGAAAACAATCCTAGACCTAATACCTAGTGACCAAATTTTACTTGAAGATTCACTAAAATGAAAAACTTTGACTTTGACACCATAAGACCACTTTGTAAGAGTGTGTTTGATCGCCAGTGGAAGGCTGCAAGTACTAACACTAACATTGGCCTTATTGGGGATGGCATCTCCTTGGAGGTGTCAAGAGCACTGTAGACCAAGTGCCTAACCATGTGGTCCAATACAATCAAATACTAAAGAAAACTGACTAATTGTTGAAACTCAACATAACAACTTGACTCAATACTTACTAAAATAAAAATCTTACTAAACTTATTGATGGCAACAAATCACCGAGATGTGAGGGCTTAAAATCCTGATGACAACCACCTGCTTTCTTAATACATATGTACAATCAGGTGATATCAAAATGGCAGTGTAACCAATCAAGAAAATGCCTCCTCAATTGATTCTCCCAATTAGATTTTCTGGACAACAATAAATATTTAGAATTTGGTGGCCAAAAACAGATCTGACAATGATCTCCATCATCACTAAATACTACAATAATTACCTTCACTGCTAACTACAATAAAGTTGTTACTGGATCTTTAAAAACATGAAAAAACACCTCTCACTGAGCTAGAAGAAACAAGGTATCTTTTTCTCTTGAATTTGATCTCTCTTCATAATGTACCTCAGCAAGAGTGTGTTCGTAGTCTTCGAAAATTTCTGAACAAATAGGTGAGCAGATGTCTTCTTGAAATAACAATTCAAAACATGAAATATGAGAAGAAAAATCTAAATGACAGTCCTCAATTCCCCTGTCTTCTGCAATTTGAATATATTGTGGATCATCTTCATATGACATGGCAACCAGATTGTCATGTTTCTTATCGCACTCATCATACATATGAGGGAAAACTTCAGATAGGTCTTGAAACTCAAAACTAACACTTCCATCATTTACCATTGAGTTATCCAAAGAAGATTTTTCACTTACTTAAACAAAGATCTCATCTTATTTTTCATAAAAGGACTGGATTACCTCCTTGTGAAGGCTTTGTTCTAATGAAATGAGAACACTCGGGTCAATAAATTTGTTTTCTTCATTCCAGATGATCTCAACAACAAAGCTCTCCTTCATGGGATTTAAGAAAAGGTACTCTTAATCATCACAATCTGAATCTAGATCTGAAATAGCCAACTTGACTTTATCACAATCTGAAATTAGAACTTGATTTTCCTGCATATTGTCTTCTACTATGAGTAGATTTGAAATAAGACCTTGTCTTCCATCATTTTCAATTGTACTAAGATCTTGAACCTGCTGCAAATTTTCCTGAGCATCTTGATAAGTATCCTCTAAGCTCTCTTTATGCTGCTGAAATGGATTTTCATACAAGGCTTCCATGATCTCATCATCCATGAAGTCATCATCTTCATAAACTTTCTCAAGATTTTCAATAAAACTATAAACATGTTTACAATAGTTCTAAACTAATATTAAGGATCGACAAGATTCTTTATACCTTTTAAAGAACATGGTATGAAAATCCTTTAAACAATAAACACAAGTAGATGGCAAACTTTCATACCAAGATCGGGCTTCACCTTCCATAGTGGCCATGAATATCTTCGTCAAGCAGTCTTCAGGAAAATCAACCTTCAACTTGTCAGTATGCATGTGAAATCTAACTAGATGTAAAGCAACATCATTCCTATCATCATCTTTAAAAATAGGCAAATTCCTTTGCCAATCTACCTTTGGAATTTTATTTGGGAAGCTTGGAATGTGATCTCAGCTCATGGGAGCATACCTTCGAGCAAATGAATCCATTTTTATAATAATGAATTCACCAAGAAATTCTTCAGGCTGCTAGTTCTTGAAGAGTGGAGTTTCCATAAAAATTCTGAACCTTGGGAGTTTTCGACACTAGAGTCCCTAGGTGAATTATTTCAGCCTTCACATGCATGTGACCACTATTCACCATCAACAATCAGATCTTAACTTTGATGATCTTTCCCGGAGAAGATCTTGTCACCTCTTTCCCTAGTATGGTCGCCACTATGTTAGCACCTATTGTTTCACCTCATCCACCAAACCCTAAGGTTCTGATCGTTGTGCCTATCTTTCCCCATCAAACGCCCTACAATTTTGACCTAATTTCCTTTCCCTAACTATTTGCCTCCTCTTGATCCAGAAAAACCCCTTCAAAATCAAATCAAACCTTGTGCTAGTATACCTAGCCTAATATAAAGGTTTCCCTTGCGGTTGTTGCAGTTGTCCTTGTTGCGGTATCATCTACCCCCATTGTTGCGCATACGGCCCTTGTTGCAACAAATGTTTCCCTTATTGCTGCAGAGGCTATCCTTGCTGCTGCAAAGGTACTTGAACAGTTCTTGGAAAATTTCCAAACTATATCTAGCCATAGTCACGGTGAAAAGTGGATGGGCCAGGTTGAACATATTGCCCAGAGTGAAGGATGTAAGGTAGATTGACCATTCCTTGAGAACCATATGGAACATAAGGAGATTGGTATTGAACCTGAGCCTCATAAGGCTACTAATACTCGAAGCAATTTCCAGTATCAACAACTTTATGAGGCTCAAGTTCAGTACCAATATCCTTATGTTCCATATAGTTCTCAAGGAATGGTCAATCTGCCTTATGTCCTTCAGTCTGGGCAGTATGTTCAGCTTGGACCATCCACTTTTTAGGGTGGTTATGGCTAGATACAATTCAGAAATTTTTCGGGAACTATTCAAGTACCTCTGTGGCAACAAGGATAGCCTCTATAGCAACAAGGGCAACCTTTGTGGCAATAAGGGCCGTCTGCGCAACAACGGGGGAAGATGATACTGCAGCAAGGACAATTGCATAACCACAGGGGAAACCCTCAGAATAGTTGCAGCAAACCATGCAACAATAGATGCATTATGGTCCATAAACTTCCCAGCCTATGTCTTCATAGGGCCAACCTCTCTAGCCACAAGGATAGCCTTCAAAGCTGCAAGTTCAATCGTTGCAGCAGCAGAGCCAACCCGGGTAGCAACAACCCTTATATATATATCAACAGGGTCAACCCTTGCAAGGACAAGTGTTAAAATTGGCAACCAGGGAAAAAATTCATGTGGGTCATATTATTCATGGCTGATAATATTTTTATTAGATTCCTCTCATCGAGAGGTGTAGGATTGATATAAAGATCATCCGATTCCGATAAGTACTCATGGAGATATGAATTTATTTTGATTATGGAATTATTATCAAGCCGACCTACAACTCATGTAGGTTCAGAAGCCCAACAGTCGCATCTATTGAAACACCAACATTGTGTATAAATATAAGAGGACTTTTCCTCATTTTCACTCACTCTTCTCATCACATCTCTCTCTCTTTACTGCACAGAAATGAGACTCTTCTCTACTGCGCAAAAATGGGTCTCTCTCTCACACATGTGAAGCCAGAAGCTGTTGAACCTGAAGCTGCAACTGCAGATCCAAAGATTTACCTACGTGGCCTATAATATATCCTCTTTGGAACTGCATTGTAGGTTCATCTAAACCTCCTCTGAAATCCACAACTTTTGGTGGTGGAATGAAGTCAATCCGACGAATGGTTTGCGAGATATCGACTGCCCTAGTTTGAAGCCGAAAACTGCTGAAACTGAAGCTGCAACTGCAGAAGTAAAGATTGACCTGCGTGGTATAGACGATCTCCTCATATGAATTGTGCTGTAGGTTCATCTGAACCTCCTCTGGAAGCCTCAACTTTTGGTGGTGGAATGAAGTCAATTTGACGGTCGGTTTGTGAGGTATCATCTGCCCTATTTTGATAATGAAGCCATTAATGTTGATGCTGCTGATCTAGGGTTTGCTACTGCTGATATGAATCAGATTTATTGTACTATTTCTCTCTGCTGAATTATTAAATATAAAAGAAGATTTTATCAAAGGGTTTCCCCACACATTGTGGGGTTTGTCCCTGGCTAGCTGCCACATCTTGTGTCTCTTGTCTTGGCTTGTTTTCTGTCAATCGTTTAATGTTCTATCTGCACTTTACTTTATGTACATGTGATTGCTAATCTGTGGAATATAATAAGAAAAAAAGAAGTAAGCTGTTATAAGCATAGAACATACCATAACTTAACAACAAGGCCAGGGTCAAGTCCTGTAGCAGCTGGTCCAGAATCCTAATGTCCTAGGGAAACAGGTACATAATCCTTTTATCCAATGGAAATAGGTCCAAAATCCCTATGTCCAAGGACAGCAAGTGCAAAATTTTTATGTCCAAGGACAATAGGTCCAAAATCCTCTTGTTCAGGGGCAACAAGTTCAAAACCTGTATGTTTAGGGACAACAGGAGCAATATCCATATGTCCAATGTCAATAGGCTCAATAGCCTCTTAACCCGTATGTTGCTTATTAGCAAACTATGGCCGAAAAGTTCAAGGTGTTCAAGGTCCAACTCCTCCTTATGGCCAAGGTAACCTACAATGGGGGTAAAATCAAATGCCATATGGCCAAAACCCTCCACTATGGGGAACAAATCCTTACCAGCAGGGATGGGCTCCTCTGGTTGGACACGCTTATCGACTTCCAATGCCTTTCAATACTCAATTTCCGTTCTTGGCCACACTAAAGTTTCCAGATGTGTCTCGACTCATGAATGATCCAATGCTTCATTTGTCATACCGACCTCCGGTTTCGTCCAAGATCCCAAGCGATTATCCCAAGTTCAATGGGAAATCAAAAGAAGATCCTCAAGCCCATGTGATGACATATCATCTCTGTTGCTCTTCAAATTCCTACGTTGATGATTCTATTCGTCTCTGTCATTTCTAATGAACTCGCACATGTGCTGCAACCAAGTGGTACATTGAGCTCCCTTGAAGTACTTACCATGACTTCAACTCTTTAGCCATGGCCTTCCTCACGCATTTCTAGTTGCTGGTTCACTATGAAATTGGAACCTAATTACTCACATCGCTTAAGAAAAGATACTACGAGACACATCTCAGATCACATCCATGAATGGAAACATAGACGTCTCCTGATCAAATTTGAGATTATTGATCAATTTCTCACCGAATGGTTTACCAAGTCATTTGTCACTCCAATTTCTCACGATATAGCTATGGGTGGATGTATTACTGAAGAACAAGCCATTCCTCGTGCCCAATACTTAGATATCTTTTATTCTCAGGCTGAATTTATATGAGTTATTACCTGATGCTCTAAGGCCATCATACGACCCCATGGCATCGAAGTCATAGGCTACACCTCTTGTTGATGGAGTAATTGGTTCAGTGTCCCAGACCCCTGCCAAGTCTTCTTCCAAACAAAATTCGGTCTCGAACACTACTTCCAATACTTCCTCCCATAATCCACCTAGCCCTAGTCAAACCTTAGAGGTCCACGCTATCTAGTCTATCACAGTGGAAAAATCCTCGAAAGGTAAGAAGAGAGGCAAAGGAAAGGGTAAAGCTGATGCCCCAAAACAGGGTCCACCCAAGTCATCTCTTGGTGATTCTTCACAATGGAAGCCTAAGTATCTATGCCTCATTTGCGAGGAGGATCACTATACTAAGGATTATCCTCGACGGTCAAAATTTAGTTGTTTTCTCAAAGGGACCCTAGCTGTCCTGAAAGAGCTGTTTCCATCTTAGCAGACTCAAATGGTAGACCAACCTCAATCATCTGCTTCCTCAGGATCTCAAGTGTTCATGATGAGTACGCCTATTAATGTGGCTACTAGATCAAAATATTATCAAACTCCTGCTCCAATAGTCGAGAAGGAGAAAGCCCCCCCCTTATTCTTCGGCCCCGAGTTCTGGCCCTCTTCATATCGAGTGCCCTAACCCTGATTTTGTCATTTGACCACATTCTCGAGGTGTGCTAAGGAAGTCCTCGTACAATCCCAACGCTCGAGCCACTCAACACTATAATATTGTTGAATATTTGGCTCAAGCACCATCAGCTATGTCTGCTCTCGAGGTACTCCAAAGCTTTCCGTCTCAGCAGAAATCATTGTTGTCAGCTATTGGGGGTATTGATCCTACCGATTCCAATTTGATATGTTTTGATCTAGAAAACCATGTTCCATGTCTACCTCATGATATTTCCTTTCTCATTCAGGTAATCGTCAATGAGAAAACCATTCATAGGACCGTCATCAATGAAGGTGCTTCTACCTGCATCATGTCAGTCACTTGCTGGAAGGAAATTGGTTCTCATACTTTGAACCAATTACCTAGCACTTTGGAAGCTTTCGACGAGCGTGATTCATGACCCTTTGGTGTGTTACCCAACCTTGCCATTAATTTGGAGGGTAAGATAGTACATGTCGAGGTAGAGATTGTTGACACTAATATTAATTATAATCCTCTACTCGGACAGAGCTAGACCTATGCTATGCATGCTGTAGCCTCCTTTCTAGTCCACATGATTTTTTTCCCCATCAAGGGAAGATCATCACAGTCAACCAACTATCCTTATTTGCCTCTTCCTCCTTGGATGGAAATGTTTTGTATGTCAAGCTCACTGGTGCTCTTTATGAGAGTGTGGGGCTAGGTCTTTTTAAATATTCTGCCTTGATGGGAATTTTTCCACTCCCACCTCCTCATGTTGCCTCTGTCAACATGATCTCGGTCAAATCTAATCCTTGGGTCATACCTTCACCAGAGCTTATTGATACCTGGGGTGATGTTATGCCACTTAGTCTTGCCAAAATCAATTATGTGGAAATTGTTTCGGCCTCAAGTTCTATATCATATGATTTTCCTACTTTGAGGACTTCCCTCAATATGTATTCTCAATCCCCATGGCTTGGTGCTTTGGAATCTCCTAATCCCTTAGTTGAAACTTTTCTTGCTGACAAGAGTCTCATGGAAGTAATGTCTCTAAAGGAACCACTTTGGAATACTACTCATTATTGTTCCTTGTTCCTACCTGGCCCGATGGTCATGTCTATGTGTCTTGAGAAGTTCTCTTCTCAGCTGCCTATTAACATGTCAGTTTTTCCTGCCATTGTCAAGATCTTTCAATTGAGGGCACCTTTTTCCCCTCATGGATTCAGGTTTTTTCTCCCTCCTAGAGATTTTACTGATTTCCCATTATTGCAATCGGGTTGTCATCTAACTCGTAACCCTACCTTGCCTAGGGGGCATGGGGGCAATGCTTTATATAAGTTATACTCCATTCTTTGGCCGAGTCGATGCTTACTCGTCATGTCAATGGTAAAACTCTGATGTTCCTCTATGTTGATTGATTACTCGAGTTCGAGCATGGACTTTCTCAAAAAGTACTATGCCTAGGTCATCTTGAATGGTTACTTGTGTACATTAGTGTGTCATTCATTTCTGTGCAGTTTGGTTTGGTGTGTTAGTTTTCAAACAACTTTCCTGTTTACTATGTCTTTCCCTACTTTGCAGATGTCTGTGACTCCTCACATCGGTTTCGTTAATGGTACTTGTTGTAGTACCTAAAATCTATCCTCTCCGCCATGGACCATTTATGACCCTCATGGTGAGTTGATTGATCTTCAAGGTATTTTTTTAGGTCACACAACTAATAACATTGCTGAATATAGTGTAGTCATCGAATTATTGTCAGAAGCTATTGCTCTTGCCATTCGGAAATTGGTTGTCAACCTGGATTCACATCTTGTTGTCCTTCAACTCAATGGGCGATATTCCGTTAGAAACCCTTGTTGGGTTATGTTATATTCTTTCCACATAGTTAATAGGGGGTTTGAGGGGTACTTGTAACCCCACTTTATGGGGTCCGGGGCAGCGCCCCAGAAAATTTTGGTTTTGGACCCT